>VZTO01010483.1:56616-110790 GCA_013400615.1 Syrrhaptes paradoxus | reverse complement strand
TTACAGCTTAGTATTTGCTATATGTTAAGTTCCTTTGTCAATGATGGAGACATACTTCCATAATAGTTGCCAGCGAAGGAGACAGTCCCGTCCATGCCCTGCCTGCCACCCCTTTGGAGCACTAGTGGTGGCATCTCTGATCTGTCCACATGGCTGCGCAAGGGCTAATGCGATGCCAGGGACAGCATCATGGTAACAGGGTCTTAGATCAGTTTAAACCTCCATGGAACTACACCTAGTCAACTGCATCTGACTTGGGTAGTGAAATGAATGGTTTTGTGACAGCTTTACGAGTCACGGTGCCAACATCTCTCTAGCTGCAGAGTCGTGCCACCCTGAATTACACTGGGTCATGCTTCTGTGGGAAGTATGCAAGAAAATAGTGAACAAAACTGCTCAGATTCCAGCTCAAGTAAACAAAGGAGGGGGAGAATGACTCTTCCAAAATAGCCTCCTGAATTAAGCTCAAGCTATAAAATAGCCTTTGCAAAGACCTGTCCTGTGTAACTCACTGTATAGGACACTAGCCTTCTGACTTAAGCACCTTAATTTAGATGCCTAAAGTTAAGTGATGTGTGTATCTTTGTTGTACATGGTATAAGTAACCATAAGCAGCATGAACGCCTTTGTGGAAGAAGTCGTGCTGTAGAACTGCGCTGAATGCAGCGGGGTCTTGGGAAGATCCCTTGATCTGTATTGTGACCTATGCACCTTTAAAGGGCAGGTGTTCACCTTGCTGGAGTGTTACAAAGCACCGTGAGGTCTCTGAATGATATGTGTTATGAACAAAGATTTTTTTATAATGTTGTTTCACAGTCGTTAAGTTTTTGTTCTAATTTTACTAATGGGGCTAAAATACATACGGGTTTTATGACACTGACAGGAGGGAGTGTTAGCTAACGCACCACCTTAGCTTGTAACGTGGACTAGAACTTGATCTTCTGAGTCTGGTGCAGTCTCCCAGCACGTGTGCTATTGTATGATCACTTTATGCTGGGGAAAACTGTTGAGTAGTTCGTTATATAGTACATAAAAATGAGTCTGCTTAGCAAAGTCTGAAAGATTTTAGCTGCTCTATATAATGACAGAATAACTTCATTTAATATCAAGGCAGTATTGTTTTGTTTCTAAACTTCCCAGTGACATGAAAACTCTTATCCCATGGACATTTTAATGATGTCCACATCTGGAGATGGTGCTGGTTAGGAATCTGACTAGAAGGCAAAATAAATCAAAATTATCTTCATTGCTCTGGTTTTGAGGAAGAAAAGCTGCTAGAACTGAAGCATTTCGCACAGTTTGGCTCATGCTATATCTCAAGTTTAGTGTGTAGTCAGTCCACCAGCAAGAACGAAGTAACTGACAGGACATTTTGCTTGCTTCGTGTTTTGAAACTAAAGCAGCTGTTAAGTTTTCCATAAGATACAAACAGTATTGTCTTCATGTTGGGCAAGGGCAATGAACTTGACATGGGTCAGCTGTTTGCTCTGGGGATGTAAGATTTTTAGCATTTTGAAATATTCTCTTAATTTTTTTTTATGCAGGAACCTTTATTCAACTACAAATATCAAAGTAATTGTTGCTGTTAGTATATTAAAATATTTAATGTGGGCCATACATGGCTTTATAGTGTTTGAGAACAGATCTGTTTGTGTGGTCAAAAAAGTGACCGTCCTGACAATAGCATAACAATCTGATACTTCTTCAGATAGTGACCAGAGGATGTGAAACCACAGAAATGACCCTTCGGAGGAATGGCTTGGGCCAACTTGGATTCCACGTGAACTTTGAAGGGATAGTGGCAGACGTGGAGCCCTTTGGTTTCGCATGGAAGGCGGGCCTACGGCAAGGGAGCCGCCTGGTTGAGATCTGTAAAGTGGCTGTGGCAACTCTGACTCATGAACAAATGATTGACCTTTTACGTACGTCGGTGACAGTAAAAGTGGTCATTATTCAGCCACACGAGGATGGAGCACCTAGAAGGTAAGGAGCAACAGTTCTCAATGTGATATTTGTATCTGCTTGGTTGGGTTATTTCTCTGCTGCTGCTTAAACGATGACCTTTATTGAGACCCCCGGGAAATGGATATTGTCTCATTGTCTCTCAATAATAACTAATATTACTGAGTTTCCCCAAAACCCCTATTGGCTTGTAATAGAAGATAAAATGGGATCCTGTAAGAAATTTAATGGGAAATTTACTTTTCTATGGCTTTGAAAGAGAAAGAAGTAAACTTTAGTGCATTGTGAATGAGCTGTTGTGATAGCTGATACGACTTATTTTCTTACACAGAAGAATTTTATATTTTAATACTAAATTTGAAAATGGGGAATTCTTCTCTGAAAACTGTACCTTGTCTGCCTTTGACATTTCTCTGACTCCTGGCTACTGAAAAATATTTGTTGTTTTTTTTCGTATGTTGGAATTTTAGCAGAAGTCGTGAAATTCTGGGTTCTGAACATATATGGTACCAAGTCTTAGAGTTCTCCTCACTTTCTACAGATATCTAATTTAGTCATATTGAATAGTGAATTACATCAATGAAATCATGAGTTAAGCAAAGAAATCTTGCTGCAACAAGAAATAAGTGTTCACACACTCAGGAAAAGACTGTAATAAAGATTATTATAGTGACTGTACCATTGTTTTCAGGGATGAAACACAGTTTTCTTTCATCAGTTTTCCTTTTTTGGTCACAAAAAGTTTTACTCTTCTCTCCATTTGAATGGTATGAGCTAGAGAAGTAGGGAAAATTTAGAACTTTATAATAATGTGACTTTATTTTTCACATACCTTGTCTAGGCACTGTTGATTTGGCTCATTCTAAATGAGAACTGTACCAGGGTAAATTGAATTATTTGTCTTCTTGTAGAAGGCCAACTTTAAATCTCTTGTTGATTTTTCATTTAACAGAAAAAAAAAATCATTAAATGTTTTGCTTTTGGCAAGACAACAACCCATAAAATTTTACGTAGCATGCAGCACTATGAAGTTGGTGCCAACTCTACACAAATACTGTTTAATTGGTGGCAGTTGTCCAAGTAGTTACTGGCCTGATGAATGACACAGAAGTGCCGTCCCCTGCCTCAACCTGCACAGCGATGTGTTGGGTTCCTTTCTGAAGAAAATGCCTGGGAATGCAGAATGCCACCATTTTGCTCAGTTGGATAGAATTTGCAATTAAGCCTCCCTTTGCTTAGCTTTGCTATTCTCACCATCTGCTTCTGGGTATGAATTTCAACTGACTTGTTTGGTATACATTTCCAAGCTGTTTTCAGAATATGAGGCTAATGAGCTGATCCTGTTTTATTGAAGGTAAAAAGGTGTATTTTATAGGCCTTGGTGGAAAAATGCATACTGTATGAATTGTTTATATGTTCTTTGATACATTTTTAGAAATAAAATGTTAAAATCCCAAATCAGTGTGATACATGGTGCTCAGTCTATGTGCAGGGGGAGGTTTCACCGAGTGCCACCAAACTGCGAAAAATCTGCAAAAGCTGTTCTTGTTCATAATTTTTTTGCCTTTTTAATAGTGTGACTAATTACTAACCAAATTTTTTTTTAAAATCTCTGTTTCTATTCTAAAATACAAAACACATCAAAGCATTTATTGTGGAGTTCTCTTCAACCTCATTTCTCTGGTATAAAAAAGGAGTCTTTATTAGTGCCTCTTTCTCTCAAATATCAACTTCTCACTGAAACAGAAAGCTTTTAATTTTCCCCAAAAATATGATTAGTGGTTTTGATTGCCCAGCTTGCCAGGGATCTGACATCCAGAGAGTTTTGAGCTTGCCTTTTCCCAGGGTTTATAAACAGAGCAGGCAGAAAGCAGTGTAGATATCCGGTGACTGAGAGTTTCAGTTGATAAACATGAACTATGGCATTGTGTGTAAAATATATTAATGAGTGGGGGAATGAGGAGGAGGCAGAAAGGCATAAGTTACCAGAGGTCTGGAGAAAGAAAATAGTCACATCTACCCGCTAGTTAAAACTTGTGCAAATCCATCTCCTTGTCTCCTGCTCAGTTGCTTGTCCTAGCCATCTGTAATGTCTTGCAGAATCATAGAAACAGAGAACAGCTGAGAGACCTCTGAAGGTTGTTGAGTCCAACCCCATTGTCAAAGCAAGGTCAACTAGAGCATATTGCTCAGGGACATGTCCACTGGCTTTTGAATATCTCCAAGCATGGAGACTCCACAACTTTGTTTCCAGCATGTGATCATACTTCCAGTAACAAATCCTTTCACTGGATGCAGTCCTGATGAGCCCTACTCTGTTATCTGTTCTCCCCATCACCCCATCAGGTATTTATACACGTTGTTGAGATCCCTCCGGAGCATTCTCTTTCCCAGGCTGAACGATCCCAGTGCTCTCAGCCTCTCCTTGTGTTTCAAATGCTCTGATCCCTTCATGATCTTTGTAGCTCTTTCCTGGACTAGCTCCAGTATATTCATGTCTCTCTTGTACCCTGGTGTCATGTTGACCCAGAAATTTGCAGGAGGTAGTTTTGCATGTAAACCAGCAGTATCTGAATATCTCGAATCCATTTGACCCTCCTTTGAGAAGAAATGTCACTGTCCTTGGAGAATCCATGTGTGGCTATGTAAGGTAGAATTGGGTCTCTGAGTGATTTCCAACATGTTTCTGTGAGCAACAGTTAAGGCAGTTGTGCCAGCTCATCAGGAGAGGACTTTTTTACTGTCAAGGAGCTCTAATAATTATCAAATAACACTGAACACAGACGTACAGGTATTTCCTTCAAAGATGGGGATCCATCAATCCCTGATCCACATGCTGCACATTCAGATCTGAATAAGTATCCTTGTGTCTTTGTTTCTATGCTCTTTCCCTTCAAAATTGTCAATTTGTTCTTCTGTTGCTGTCAGTATTACCTAGTACTGCAGTGCAGTGGCTAGAATTATTCACATTTTAACATTTGCTTTCATTGGTGGTGTCACAGTAATGCTCAAGGACACTATATCCTTAATCAGTCAAATCCAATCAAGGAATTCAAGTACTTCTAAATCCATTTGAAACTGTATATTCTGATAGAATGTTTCTTACTACACTGAGCTATCTGTCTGGTTTAGTTCAACTGTCATTATAAAAATTAAAAAAGTCTTCTTAAGAACTACTTAAGAAACTGTTTCTAGAAAGTTTAGCAAACAAACAAAAACTTCAAGCAAAATTTCCAGGGGTGGGTGAGAAACAGAAGGTCAAGTGCAATCCCTGTAAGAGATGTCACAGAGGTAGTTTTCAACTGTCGGTCTGAACAAGTAACAGACTTTTTTTCCTGCTGTTGTAGGTAATTTTGAGAATGGAAATATTTCAGTAGCTATGACTGAAACTGCCCGTGGGCCGTTATTAAGTCCTACTGCACTGCTTTTGAGGTTGTTTTATTCTCTTGAACTTTGCAAACTCTATTTTGCAAAGAAAATAGGTGTAATGGCTTTCTGTATTTTCCATTCCTGATGCTTGTTCCTCTTAAACAATTGTGATCTTATTAGACAATTGTGTTTCTAGGGCTTTTTAAAGTAACAGATAACCAGCAGAGTATAGCACGTTTGGAAAAATGTTTTTAGGAAGTGGGAGGGTTTACTGTGTGGCAGAGTTCAAATCTTCTCCCAAAGCTGTTTGCCATAAGGTGGTGGGATATTTCATAGAGCCTTCAGAATGTTTATTTGTTTGTTTTTTAATTAAGCTTTCTGCCTAGAATTGCTGGCAGGATACTGCCGGGCTAACAACACTTAAGGCAGGTTAAAGCAGAAAAACCTGAAACTGAGTTTTTGGTTGTAGAAGGAGCATTAGGATGTACCAAAGCTTTTAATTACCGCCCCTGCTACTAACCCGAGAAGGCTGCAAATACCTGAAAACGAGATGAACGTGTTTTTTAGAGGTAACTGAAAGAAGTAGCACTAAGAAGATATGATGGTGTTAAATTTGAAACCATATCACTTGCAGAAGTTAATCCTCTGTACCCAACAAAAAAATAAAATGGTAGAAAATACTGTCAGAATTACTGTGCTACTTACAGCACTTTGAGATTCAGGGAATGGGACATGTGCACTGTGATTTAACCTGGTGGAGATTCTTTCAGAAATTAAGTCTGTCAGAAGTCTCGATTAGCACCCAAGATTTTAATTGCAAGTCCTATTAGAAGGTCAATGGCTCTCCCCTTCACTGTGAGCTTTCTGCTGCTCCCCTGCCTTCGGAAGGGTGGCCAAAAACAGTGAGAAACAGAGCTTAGGGATAAGATATGGGCTGACCCCTCCATCTTTAACAGGTCATGTATCGTGTGCTTTGTCTTTTCTCTAAATAACCAAAGCAGCATGGTTTTCTTCTGCATAAAAGGAAAATACATTTTTTTTAAATTTTCTGTCACTTTTTATAAATTCTTTTGAGCTTTATTCTTCCCAGTGTAGTTTTCAAAGTAAAGGGTATGTAAACTTGGCCTTTGCCAGTATATACAATTTGCATTTTAATCTCTTTCCTTAAATTCATTGTACTTAAGTACAGTAAGGCTAAATATGCAGCATTACTATAATACTTGGGAAGCTGCAAGTTTATTGTATGAGCATCTTTTTCTATCTTGATTTGCATCAAAAACAAAGGAAAACCTGGGCAATGTGTGTAACGTGGTCTCCACCCAGAAACAGTCTAATGAAAGAACTATAAACTAAAAAGGTACAAAGTTGAAAACAATTATCTGCTTATCCTATTTCTCATCCAAGTAAAAAGTCTTTGAATTTTCTGACATTTAGTTATGAATGAACTCATAGCAGGAGTTATTTCAAAGTGCTAAAGTTCATTATATGTACAGGTGTTACAGTCAAGCAGAAAAAACCCACAAATGCCAGGCAAAGCTGATTGTCTCTATGGAGAGGTGTAAATAGGAGTTCCAGACTCTTCCCCCCCCCTACTTAACACCCCTTGCTCTTGCTGCTTCTCTCTATTATTCAACATGATTGAAAAAAGCTCAAGAGTACCATATGGGTTTGGCATTTTGAAGCTTAATGTATTGCCTACTCAATTCTGGGTCAACAGATAAGTTTTTCATAATTTTTAAATAACTTGGGGTATATATACCTACAATTACACAAAACATTTTTTTAGGATCCATTTCTGTTATATCTGGGTTGCAAGTGATTTGATCTTTACCTCGTTGAAAACCTTTTGGGTTCATGGAATTATAGGGTAATTCAAGTTGGAAAGGACTCCAGGGGATTATGTGGTTTAACCTCCTGCTCAAAACAGAGTCAGCTCTGAGGTCAAGTCAGGCTATTCAGGGCTTTATCCAGTCGGGGATTCAAAAATGCCGGGGATGGAGACTGTGTGACCTCTCTCTGGGAAACATGTTCAACTTGGTTTTCTTTGATGGGGATCATTTGTGTGTTCTTAAGAAAAAAATATTTAATATACTTTAAATTTTCTCCTTTTAACAAAAAGGAACAGAAAAAGAATGTGTGTACATGTACATTATTCTATACAATATTAGGACAGTATTCTATACAAAAAGCCAGTCTGTATTGGGCAACTGTACTGGATATTTGGTAAGATAAACTAAGCATTTTTGCCCTCACTAATTTGCCAAAAAAAACCCTTAGCAACTCAAGTTAGAACTGTCTCCCATTGATGATTTATGTTATATCCTTTTCGGTTGGTTTAAAGCTTCATAA
This sequence comes from Syrrhaptes paradoxus, assembly GCA_013400615.1. Classification (NCBI taxonomy): domain Eukaryota; kingdom Metazoa; phylum Chordata; class Aves; order Pterocliformes; family Pteroclidae; genus Syrrhaptes; species Syrrhaptes paradoxus. Next base: position 103,110 of record VZTO01010483.1, on the reverse strand, counting down.
TTTTGTTATCATTTGGAAACAGTATCACAGCATCTAGCTGTATCGAGCAGGGAATTTTATCTCTACTGGCAGAGCATTTGCCAAATTGGAGCAACTTCTAGTTCTCTGGTTTTTTTTGGTTTGGGGTTTGTTGGTTTTTTTCATGGCTGCGTGAACTCTACAGCATTGCTGGAGTCCGTAGGGTGTTACTGTTCTCAAGAATCTGATGGCTGATTCTTTTTTCTTTCCAATTTTTTCATCTGTAGATCAGTGAAATAAATTCTGTACACAAAATAACTCACGCAGCGTTCTTTGAAACCTTTTCCTTGTTCCATTTGAAGATGTGCCTTATCCTCAGTGTTACTAGAAGTGCCCTACTGACTCCTGTGAGCAACATTCTGGCAGCTGTCAAGAACTCTAGGCAGCATTAAGAAGATTTTTACTATATAGCACATGCATGTCCTCTTAAGTGGAGAAAGGCATTTAAAACGTCTTTAATTAGGCATCTACAATAGTGCTCTGCAGAGAAAAGACTTAAGGACAACTTTTGTGCCGTTCACCTGGTTTACCTGCATTCATGGTTCAGCCCAGCAGCTGCCAGGCACTGCACTCCAATTTCAGTGCTAAATGTCAGGTCTCAGAAGCTTCTGGACTTCAAATTGATCATTTGGTCAATCAGTTGAAGTCAAGCATAGACATAACCACTCAGAGCGCGTTTGAGGAATTCTTATCTTTCTTTATCAGAAGTATGGTCAATCTGTTATTTTCTTTTGTAAAATAAAATGGGATGAAAGATTTACATAGCAAAATTAAAAATGTTCCTCTGGAAATGCATTCCACTGACCTGATCTTAAGATCAGTGTATTATCAGTCGAGGGGATCACTATGCTGTGTGCAACTCCTGAAATTTCTTGATGTCTTCATAGACATCTGTAGTTGATGGCTTTATGCTGTCTCATAAAGAAGGCAGGAGATACTAATTGAATGTCTTTGCTGCTATGGGGAGTTGCTTTGAAGAATATCATAGTTCCTCCCGCTGAAGTAAAGAACAAAATGTTTCAAAGGACTCTTGATAACCTGGAAATCTGAAGTCTGAAACAACCACCTGCCTCCTGAATCTGACTGGTGGAGGGGCAAAAAAAAGAATGTGTGGACTTGCTTTGTAGCACAGTGAATCAAGTCTGTACTTTTTTCCCTTTTTTAAGCCTGTTGGGCTTCCAAAGATGCTATTTCTGACCTAGAAAGATATTTTAGTGCATGCAGGTGTTGTACTTAGCTTTTTGTTGAGTCAAATCTTATTTTCTCTGTTTGTTAAAGAAGATACATTTGTAAGTCATTGAAAGGTTTATCTATGAATCCAAACTTTATATTTGCCATCTTATTTCAGATTCAGCTGATTGAATCATGTAAACTATCTTTACTTACTACTTCCTCATAGCTGATGCCTGTATCTCCTTGTGTGTTCTTATTCCTAATCTTGTCTCTCCAGTATCTTAAAGACCACTTCAAAACCAAGATTCATTCTGAACTCAGTCCTTTCAGAGCTCAAAGACTTAAATCTCCATTTGGAGATCTACTTCATTTCTTCCCCTCCTTCATGTGTGCTCTCTGTTGCTTGTCATTTCTGTTTCTTAAGTTGGAGCGTAAATATAACTTTTACATCCCAGCCATTGGTTTTCCAGCTCTTCTTCATTTGTAACATTTGAATACTGCAGATTTTTATAGTGGACTCTTAGACTTTATTGTGCAGTCATGATCTGGTAGATGTGTCATAGAGCCATGCTCTGTGTAATTGCAGAGTAGAATTTATTAACCCAATTTTTTATAGGATAATATGGTTCTTGAACCAAATATATTAGTAGGAATCTGTACTTTGTGTTGAAAGACTGATTTAATTACTACCACACTATAGTGAAGGAGAGGAAGTGCTATCATCTCTGATGTGTGGTTGAGTCTTTATCACANGAATACTGCAGATTTTTATAGTGGACTCTTAAACTTTATTGTGCAGTCATGATCTGGTAGATGTGTCATAGAGCCATGCTCTGTGTAATTGCAGAGTAGAATTTATTAACCCAATTTTTTATAGGATAATATGGTTCTTGAACCAGATATATTAGTAGGAATCTGTACTTTGTATTGAAAGACTGATTTAATTAATACCAAACTATAGTGAAGGAGAGGAAGGGCTATCATTTCTGATGTGTGGTTGAGTCTTGATCACACTTGCTTGATAAGGAACATGAGGCTGTTTTTCAAAATATGGTATTGAATGTAGTTGGGAAAGATGTTTGATATCCTCTACTTGTTTAACATAAATTTCAATATCTTTTTAAGACCATAAAATATAGATTTGTCTACATAGTCTTTAAAGTGAATTGAAAAAAAATTTTTAATTTAATTAAAAGTTATCATTCAGTACCAATATATATTCTTAATCCAGTGGAATAAGTAACAATATTATAAATAGAAGTTAGATAATGCTCCAATTAAATATTTAATAGGAAATTGCATTTAGTTTTGTGGGTTTTTTCATGCAAGATAATTTGCAGTTTGATTCAGCGGATGGGGGTGGGGATCCTTATTGGATTCCAGGCATGAAGTAATTTATTCTCTTTTTTTCTGATACAGGAGGTAGCTACAATTATGACTTTATATATCTCGGTATACTGCAATATCTGTTCGTTAAGAAGTGCTTGTGAAGCAGTGAAGCATAGTTTTTCATATAAATGTTGAAACGATTGGTTTCACACTTTCAAATTAAAAATAAAAAGTCTATGAACACAGGAGGCCATATAAAGTATTTCCATTTTAACTATGGAGATTTTGGGGGACCAGTTACAACAGACATGGTGGGGCTCCATTTTGAGTTTAAAAGTAACATTGTTAGATGTTTACAGTGGTTTGAGATAGGGTTGCTTTGTAAGCCTTTTTTTGCAAGACTTGAATCATTTTTTCATTTGTCAGAGGAATACATTTTCGTGATGTAAACAAACACAAAATTTTGTGAAATGTTAAATTCTTGTTCTTTGTGGAAAGTTTCTTGTTTGCTATCATGTTTTACCTATTCACTTAGTGGGCTGAGTCAAACTAAATAGCAGTAACCATCCCTTTTGCCTTCAAAACCCGTGGCTATTTTTACAGCACTTAAAGTACTTCATAGGGGGTATCTAAAGAGGGATTAAATGACAAGTACATGCTATAACTTTCCTAATTATCAAGACAAACTATGAAATTGATATCTTAATAAAAATTGGGGAGGAGGTGGTTTCTTCGTAGAGCTTAAGGTCTGTAGGCATGAAGAAAGGAGTAAAACGATGCTAAGAAATCAGCAGAAAGGTGATTGAAATTATAGCCTAAATAATTGTTCAACTTCTTAGTCAAATAATGACAAACCCTGTCTATATGGCCATACGAAAAATTATGCAGTGCACTAAACTACTTTTGACCTTGCTATGTCATCTCTACATTCTTTGTTCTGTTTGTTTTGCATATAAAGCTTTATGAAAGTCTTTAATGGAATAATCAATCTTAAGTTACTTTTTTCTTTAAGAACTTCCTGCGTTCGTGTATCATGGACTTGCAGTGGAAATTAAATGAATCAAGGTTGCATTGCTAGAGGCTATTGTCTCCTACACCTTAGTCTTATCTGTTGCAAGCAGTGAATGAGGCACGGAAATTTGTGAAGAATGGGCTGGGGTTATAAGCCGTTGAATATCGCACTGGAGAAGTGTATTCTCTATATGCCTCTGCAGTAGAAATGTTTGCACAATTCTGTGCAATTCATTTAACTCGGCCTTTTTACAGCGTTTGTCATTCCAAGAGCCCATGTGTTTAAGTGATTTTCAGAAGTGTGAAACAGTTTTAAACAATAGATACATGAATGGAGGTAGTTTGAAGTAGTGGTCCAAAGAACTGTGGCGGTTCCAGGACGGGGAAGGCTATAGATCCATCAAATTGACCTGAACTTAATCGTTAATTTTATACCATTGGTTTCTCTGTAGCTCCGTTCCTTGTCTCTGGGAGGAGACTGTTGGGGTGGTTTTACCTCCACAGGGATGCTAAAACTAGAAAATCATAATTGTGAAGTTCTCTGATGCTTCCAGCATGTCAGCTGTGATTTGTCAGCAGAGTTTACACAGGCTAGATTTTACCGGTGCATTTAATATCGCTATTCTGATCAAAGAACAACCTTAAAAAAACCAGGAATTCTGAGTTCTGTTTTGGAGTGTTCTAGTGACCCCTCTTCAGTTCATCATGGTGTCTTCTACCCTTTGGTGGCTACTAATGTCCACTCTCAGTGCTTTATCCTATGTATTTTATAGTTCATTCTTTACCTTTTTCATATGTTTGAGTGCCAGCAGAGACTGAGATTTAATGCTACGGGGTAAATATGCCTGTTTAGAGCCACAAAATTCAGCAGCCTGAAGCATTTGGCTGTATCAGACAGGGCATATACAGAGATATATCCTAGATAGGCTGTAGCTGCTACAGATGCGCATACATCTTCTCCTTAACAACCTTAAATAACCTAAATCTTTATACTATGCTTTTTTTTTTTTAATCTGCTTACCAGAACACTGATAATGCAAAAGTTCTTTTGGGGTTTGGTTCAGAAGCTTTGGGTCACAATAATACAATGTATGAGAATCTATACAATTTATTTCAACTGCAAATTTGTTTTAAGCCATTTGTGCCAAAAAATTTTCAAGATTAAGACTGTAAACACTTTGCACACACTTTATTACCCTTTCTTTAGGTGATTTTAATTTAGTTGGAAATGGTGAATGTTGAGTTTTCAACAAAAGCAAAGCTTGATCAAGACTCAGCCCAAGGGATAAAGCAGAACTGTAGCTGGGACAGAGAAGCAGATTTTCACTATTTCTTACTTAAACTTAATGCATTGCATTAGAATTATTTAAGGTGTTTTCTTTATAGATGTTAATTTAGTATGCACTGCCTATTAGACAAATAATGGAGATGATGTGTGATGAGAATACAAAATATTTGCAATGACAATCAGTGCTGGCTTCTAATTTCTGAAGCAGTTACCCTTAATTCAAGCCCAGACTGAGTCTACAGCAAATATTCCACAGGCAGAGGGATCTTTTAGGGAACACTGTCACTACTTTTACCTGAATTTACACTTTCTGAGAATGCTGTTAGTATTTAACCACACTGTAAGCTTCAAGCAGAGGTTGTAAGTGAGATTGTTTCTGATTTGTCTCTTCCTTCCACTTCCTGATTTCTCTTCCAAGCAAAGAGACCTCCAGGAATAGAGACATTAGAAAGTACACTTTGAAAACAGCTAGAAAAATATTCAGATGTCACTTAACATTTGCATTTTGGTGGGGACAAGGTGGGATTCTAAAGGAAAGTTCTCAATACCTCTAAGACATGCTTAGTTTGCGGCAAAACAACAAACATTTTTTCTAATTTTGGATATGTAAATTTTTACATAAGAAATTATTTGTGTTCATGAAATATAAACTGAAGCCTTTATAGATGAACTTGATGTTTTCTGACTTCTGAATGCCTTGTTTCTACTAATTTTTATTACCTAAAATTCAAGCTACAGATTAATTTGTAAGAGCTTAATATTGTCTCCTTTTTGAAGGGCAAGGAGAGAGTTGAAAAAAACCTTTGAACACATGAGAGCAAATCCTTTATTTTGGAATGTTTCCTACGTGGTTGGCATCAGAGTTTTGAAGTGTTCGAAGTGTTGTACGAGGCACATCTTTGGGCACACAGAAGAAAAACATGCATATCGTTCTGACTCTAGAATGCAAGATTTCTTTCTGTTCCCTCCGGTGAGGCTGATCAGCATCTTCATTTGTCCCGCAGGGGTTGTTCAGAACTTTGTCGTATACCCATGGTGGAATACAAACTTGACAGTGAAGGCACCCCATGTGAGTATAAAACCCCTTTCAGAAGGAATACCACTTGGCATCGGGTGCCGACTCCCGCTGGGCAGCCCCTCTCTCGTGCCTCTCCAATCCTAGGAACACCTGACAGACTGCAGTGCCAGCAGCTTCTCCAGCAGGCTCAGCCAGCCATTCCTCGCAGCACCTCCTTCGACAGAAAGCTGCCCGATGGTGCANTTCCAGCTTGAACCCATTGCCCCTTGTCCTATCACTGGATGTCACAGAGAAGAGCCTGGCTCCATCCTCCTGACACTCACCCTTCAGATATTTATAAACATATATCCTCTCCATCTAATGCCTGTCGTTTTCCTAATGTGCCTCTAGATATCTCTGCTTTCTAGAGCTTTGGTACGCTTATTTTTTTGAATCTTATTTTATTGAGTTTTGAGAGTCATTTTAATTCTGAAGTTGGATTAAAGAGCATTCCCTGAGCCCAGTTCCCTCTACTTGAAACAAGTGGCTTTTGTTGGTTGTGGTGGAAGTGGACTGTACTCAGGATCCTGCCCCTGAGGACAGCTAACCTTTCCATTTCATCTCAAATCAACAAAGTAGGAAACTGCCCTGTAACTGTTTGATCAAAACAATGTCCTGTCCTCCACCTTTTGGGAGTCTATTTAAACAAATAATGAGTGTAAATAAATTGAACTCATCCCTTTAAAAATGAATTATTTAATCTCATTACCAAGCTATTGGCATAGTTTCAAAGGGTTCTGTAACTCATTACCAGTCCTTATGCTTTGCTTTGCTTTTAATTAAACAAAGCAGAGCTTGTGATTTGAATATGTAACATCTCTTAGATGATGGGATGGTATCCTTAAATATTAGCTCTGTTCTAATTTAATCATAATTCTTCATAAGATAAAAAATTATTTTTAAAGTTAAAAGTTTGTAAAGGCATTTAACCTTTGAATTATTTGGGAAAACCATATGTCCTGAGCAGAACTCTGTTCTTTATTGTTTGCAATTATTTCAGTTTATGCACTTTCTGTGTGAGGTGATGTAGTTCTACTTTCCAAGGGAAAAAATACTGCTTGCTGAAAATACCTAATTGATGTGTAACCCATTCTTTGAATTATATATACGGATAATAGTAGTACATATTTGAAAATATGTCTGTATCATAGTCTGGGGAAGGTAGACTCTTAGTTACGACCATTTGATCATTTGTATTCTCCTTACCCCCTGAAAAAGGAGAGGTGCATTTCTGTGAGCATATCTGTGCCATTATAGGATTTACGCTTTTCCTAATGTCTTGTTACTGAAATTGTCGGTAACATCTAGCACAAGGAGACAACATATCAAATGTTAGAAATTCCTCAGTATTTATGGAGCTTTATTAAGCATAGCATATGCCTATACAGAGAAAACAAAATGAAAGCTTTCTGACATAACTACTCATTTTCAAAAAACTTCACAAACATAAGTTGCACTTCTCCCAACACGTAGTGAAGCATGTGCAAAAATGCTGTGACAGAGGCTCTCTCTTGTCGTGAAGAAGTTCCTGTATCACTTAAACAAAAGAAATGCAATGCAGAAATGCTGTCTGGGGAAGCCATGGTACAGAGTATAAATAATTAAAAGAGAGGAAAATTGTGAACTGTGACATGTGCGTCTTGAAACATGAAAATAAAGGTACCCAGTTGGCAAGGGCTGTCCACAGGGGAAGAGGCATAGGTGATGGCTTGACAAGAGGGATGGGCTTAATCCAAAAGAGTTCGAAGTAAGGTTGATTAGTACTTATAAGTAGTCTGGCAAGGGTGAAAATGTATACTCAGGCTAGGAATATGATGAAGATATTTTAGAGGGTTAGAGACCAAATATTAATTCAGACAAATTGAAGAGTGCAGGCAGGGAGAAGCAGGTTGATAAAACAGGGAAGTTATAGCAACTGGTCTGAAAATGAGCTGACATTGAAGTCAGTGATAAAATAGTTGGTTTTAGAGGTAAAAAAGAGGAAGAAGCAACAGAAGTGTGAGTTAGATATAGTAAAAGACTTATCCAGCAACAGTTCAACTGTTGTGACATGTAGCTGTCAGATGCCCAGTCCCTGGAGCAAAATTAAAAACTGTGAGCTGAACACCCACGCTCCTAGTAGAGTTCCTGAGGAGAGTGAAGTGCTTTGAGAAGGCAATCCAAATGTTTTTGTGTTGATCAAGGAGTTTCCTCTCTTTAGTTACTGAGAAATACAAGGATATCCTTGAGCTCTGCTCCTGTTTTTACAAACGCCTAATCCTGTGACCGCTGCTCATAGCAAGTGCCTGAGAGTGGAGCTCCAGTCAGACTCAGTCTTCTGGTTTTTTTGCACCAAGAAATCTCTGTGTGCTTTAGTCCCTAAATTACACTCGTGGGCGAGTGTGTCCTTTCACCTGGCGTCTGGAATCCACTCCTGAGAGCAGGCAGCTGCAACTCTGCTGTAGAGGAACTGCATGAGGCTCGCAGTGGCTGGGTTTCTGTGGTTCTCTTTTCGTAGCCACCTTGTGTTTGGTAGGCTGATGGCTAGACACTTGTCTAGCAAGTGGGAGGCTTGGGATCCAAGGCATCCTTCAGCCTGGGATGGTACAAACCAATGTCTCAGTTTTGAGGGCAGTGTCCTAAACATCAGTCCGGAGGCTGGAAACACATGGGATGAAAACTTACACATTCCTTAATGCTAGTTTGCTTAAGCTGGTCAGGAAAAGCAAAGTTCTTGGTGGTAAGAAGCAAGAACATGCGACTAAATTTAATTGTGGCCTATAGAGCGTTTCACTTGATTGAGAGAGGCTCAGTCCTGTCAGTACTTACCAGAGAGAGACATGCTGAAAAATTAGGCACTATGCTTACTGTATGCGTATTTGACTGTTAGACAAAATATAATAGCTAATGTCTTCAAAATTTTCAAGCTGAACAGTAAAGTTGCTTATTGTATGTCATGTCCTTGGGAAAGTATTGTGCATAAATCCGGAACCATCTCTTTTGACCTCCTCCCTGACTACATACAATCATTTCTACATATAGCCTTTAAAAAAAAAATGAAAAAAAAAAAAAAAAGAAGGGAAATACAGGGAATTCACCATAATGTCACTGAGGGAGACTGTATTGCAGTTCTGGACTGATATGCACAGAAGTGAAGTATAGTGGAGTGACCAAAAACCAAATTTGAACATTCCATTTCAACTGGCTGGAAATCCATGGAGAGTAGTTAGAGACTTTGTTAAGACATGAGGCTCAGAAGTTTAAATAATAAGTACAAAATAATACCATTCATGAAAATGTTTTCTTATTGTTCTTCTATGGCAAATAATAAAATAAAAAATTGGTATTCTTCTAAATTACTATGTTAAAAATTGGAATACATGCAAAGCAACTAACAATCGTTTCTGATCCATCATGAGAGCTTCCCAGACGTAGATTTAGAAACCTAATCCAGCTGCTCTGATTCCTGAGTAATCCCACTTGTTCGGAAATAAAGCTATATGTAAGGAAAATAGGATTGGTCTTTCTCTTTTTGTGCCTTTTTTATATATTGAATTGGAAATATTTTATTAGTGGTGAAATAAATAATATACTTTTAAAATACCTGTTTACATTTTATAAAGCTAAGATAAAACTGTAAATTCCCCAAATCAATGCAATTAAGTGTACATACTGCATCTGCATTATTTGTAAAGTGAATGTATTTTATAAAATGTATTAATGTATTTTGTATATTGTATTTAATGTATTTTATAAAAGAAGCCCAGATCCAATCTGTAACCCCACAAATACCTCAGTGCAGTGTTAATGACTCTAATCAATATTACAGAAGTTCTCCAAGCAACCAGTCCTCCTCCAGTGACCCAGGACCCAGTGGGAGCAGCCAGTGGAGACAGCAAGTAGGATATGACGGGTATTGGTGAATTTATTTTTTTTTTTAATCTTAGTATAGCTCCCATGCATCTTCTCTCTGAAGCTAAATTTATGTAGATGTTCTATATCATAGATTTAATTGCAAAATCTGTTGGTATATTTTACGATGTACAGGTTTACTGATCTTTAATGTCACATGTATGCCAATATGATTTTAAAGCCATATTGGTTTAACTCTTTAGGACCAAATTGTTATTTTACAATTCAGATAAACAGCAAACAGTTCTCAGGTTTGTTTTCCCTTTTTCAGCTAATAATTCAGAACTCAAATAAAATAGTAATTTCACCTCCTTTTGCTTCAGTGGAAGGGTATTTGATTAAAAAAAAAATCTTCATGGTCTTCAAAAGTTTTATTTCCTACTATGCTTGTTCCAGTGGCATCCATTCCCCAGCATCTCTCCTCAGGAAAGTAGCACTCTTTCAGAGGTCTCTTCTCCCTAAAAGGCAGCTGCAGTAGTTTCTTTCACATCCCTGTTAATCCCTTCGTGCTGAAGTTTCAAAATCTAGCACTCTCTGTATAAAAGACCACTCCAATGTATTGACCATGTTATAAGAATATTATGTGAGATATCTGTTCTACTTTAAATTTATCACTTTGTGTAAATACAGCTGCCAAAATCACTCCTGTTGCAGAATGTTGAGCTATGGCAGTATCTACATAGCATAATATAAAAGCATCATAGACTTGCCACTTGGCTTTCAGAAGCTACTTTTCAGAAAAAAAAGTGAATATTGAAAACATCAGCTTGACTCCTTGTCTGTAAGCTTAATATTACTTTGGCATGGCTTTGTGCATAAGATATTCCATGTAGCACATATATAGACAATATCTTTGGAGACTCCTCAAGGAATTTCAGAATACTCAGTGAACTCTCTGGCAGCTAAATAGACACCAATAATTCCAATACAACTATAGCAATTTTTTGGACAGTGAAGACGTGACAATGCATCTTGTGTCATTTTCCCAACACACAGTTATTTCTAATTGCAACCTTGGTTTTAGTGTTTTGCTTTGTGAAACAATTTAACTTCTGCAATACAAAACAAAGCAATGGATCTGGTACAAGCTTCCATGTTCTGAGTGTGAAAACCTGCGAAACTCCAGAGTTACTTTCTGTGGGGCTTAGTTCATAAAGCAGTTAAGCGTACATTGCCGTAGCTCTCCATTGCAAAAACATTTGGATATATAGCCCCAAGAATGCATTTCTTCTTGGCCTGTTCACACTTAAGATATAACAGTGTGCTGTTGAAAAAATTGCATGTAAATATTTCCGTGCAGTGTTTGGAAATGTTACTAGACTTGCTTGGTGGGGGGGATGGTGGTTGTTTAAACAAATCACTTACAAAATATTTGCTTTGAAGAGTAAAAAGTGTTGCTGTTCATTATGTAAATAGTTTTCCAGGAAAAAAACCCCAAACAGCTCAATTTTCTGCTTACGTCAAAAGGTGCCAGTCCCCTTTGCTCCACGAACACCACCAAGGGTCAGGCTCACTGGAGTGTGAAGGAGGCAGAGAACGAGAGGAAACTTTGGAAGGAACTAGACATTCTGGTAATAAAAACCACTGTATCTTAAAAATCAATGTTTGTTGCAATGCAGTGCCTGTTAAGTGCAGATACTTTCTGATGTGGAGGTTTGATACACGAAGAGCAGGTAATGAGGCAAGAAACCAGGGACTGTTACAGTCAGTCTAACAGGTGTGGGGTGTTTAGGTAATTCTTGGAACAAACTATTCCTGAACTTCAGAAAGCCCCATGAATGACGAAAAGCAGGTGGAACCTCATTTAATTATAATTGAAAAAACTGGATCTTGGGCAATTCTGCAAAGATAAACATCTGTGATTCCAAAGAGTGTACAGGTTTGAAACCTGACGCTAAGCCATGTGCCTTTTTTCTTTGTACAGTATACTCATCTTTTTAGCATTCAGAAATTAAAACACAATTATTTATGGCAGAAACCAAGTGGCATGCACCATCGTCCAAAGTCCTGAGCTCCTACAAAGACCGGGCTTTACAGAAAGAAGGCAGTGGCAAGGAGTCGCCCAACAAACTGTCACATGTAAGTCTTTTACTTGGATGTAAGTCTAAACTTTAAGGGAAAAAACCAAACAAACAAGCAACCGAACAAAGCCACCCTTAAAAATACATTTTAGAAATTTATGAAGACCACTGTGTATTTTGGGAGGCAAATAGTATGCTCACCAAGGTGTGGGGTGAATTGAGTATGCTTAATCTGTGTTAATGGACTAAGAACTCAACAATGGCTTGGGTTTGGGGCATTGAGGAGATGAATCTAGTAACAAGTGTACATTCAGCTGTGTATTTACCAGCTTCATTTATACTGGCTTAGTCTGTAAAGTATTTTATATCCTTTAAAAAAAGTATATTCACCGTACCTCTTGTCACATTGTGTGAAATACCAAAGTAGTATAATTATCAATAAGCACTATAAAAATGTCGTTTGTATATTGGGAATGCTGAACAGTTTTCTAGTCTACCTAGTTTAGTGGCTTGTCTTCAGTAATGGCAAAATCCTCAACGACTTAGTGGTGGAAAGTACACCAGTGATATGCACAGTCTTTTTCTATGTTTTTTGTGTTTGTTACATCGAAAAACCTGCTATATATAGTAGGAATCTGTCCACTTGTATTAGTAAGAATATGAGGCCAGTTTCTCATCGTATGTACGTTGATATCTTATGAGAATCTAGCTTGATACTTCCTGAAAAAAACCAGAATCATGCTTTAGAATTATGCACATGAAGACAGAAGTACTTTCTTTGACCTTAAGCCTAAATTGACAGGAAGCTATAGCAGTGTGTGTAATGATCAGTATTAAACAGAGCCATACCAAGGTTAAATGATGAGTTTGCTTAACTTCAATCGGAGTTTTATGCTAATGGCAGCTCTCATGCTCTTAGGATGGTGGGGATCTGAACAGAAGATTTCATAATGGGCTTCTGTTTGTGATTGCCAGTGTATGCATATGTGTAGTGCAGGTATATCAGAACTATATCACACAAAGTAAGAACCAGCATTATTGTAAAGATAATACTAATAAAATGAGGCTATTTTGTTGTTGGATGCTGTAAAACAGAAAAAAATCATCATCGCCTTGTAAAGGGGTTTTTAATGTTCTCTTGTGCGTCCCCTTTTTGCTGGGCTCAGTTTGCCGTATGACTCTCTGCCAAGCAGTGAAGTGCACACTGAGGGCTGCAGCAGATGTACAACAACCCTGTAAAATATTTAACCATTAGAAGAAAAAGACTATGCTATCTTTTTATTGGTTTTAACTTGGGGGAAGGAAGATGGGAGGAATTTCACTGGCTCTCTTCCTGTCTTCAGGCTCTATTTGTTCTCCTGCAATAAATATCATATACCTGCTGATGGGTTTGGTTTTTTTTTTTGATCTTGTTCCATGACACAATCTTTAACAATGTATAAAATTAAGGCCATGCTGAGCCTTCATACAATGATTTCTCTTGGCGCAAGGAAATGCACACAGTGATCCTAAACTGTTGGCACAGTGAACTTTGAGCAGTTCAAAATATCTGTATCAATAGCTCTTGACCTGTTCTCTGCTGCTTGCAGGGTCAGAAGGTGCCTAAGCATGTACGTTCAGCAACATACAGGAAATTTTGGGGAATGTAATACATTTTCTGAAGTTAATTTTATACCTTTGAACTTCTCCCCCCACCACACACACCTTGTTTCTTTCCACTTTGGATCCATTTTACATTTGCAGTAAGAAGCAACATATCTTTTCTCTAAACACCTTTCTCCAAGTCCCTCTCCTTGCAAAAAGTGCTCGTTGTATTTTTATCAACTGTTCCATTGTTTCTAAGGTGACAACCATCTTGTAAAGGTTAGAATGAATGCAAATGTTACCCCTCCTTTTTTTCGAAAATAATTTTCTCAAATTTTGAGGCCTGTTAATTTCCATAGGGATAGAAGTATGGTTTCTGGAAAGGCTGCCTTGTCTCACCTGCTTTAATGTGTAAGCAACAGCTATGTTTGTATGTATATTTTAGGAGGGGCATCTTATAAAAAAGTGAGTCACCCTTCCTGCTTACATTCTACCTAATAGAAGTCCACGTGCCCTTATTCTGGCCACTCTGTCACATAGATAAGTTAATCCAATTTTTTATAAAATCTCTTAAAAAAACCCAATAAACCCCCCCAACTTTATTGACACAAATGCCTGATGTAATTATTCCACTTCAATAGCCGTGCTTAGCTTAGGGCCTTAAGTTACTTTCATCTGGTACACACACATTGCAGTTGGCTTCAATTTAACTAGCCACACGTCCAACTGGAGTTGATCCAATAAGATGCATATTTCACCCACACAGAGAAAAAAACAAGGATAATTCAGTCTTCAGTGTTTTTCAGATTCACAGTAGAACTTGTTTAAACAAATAATTACCAATACTTCTAGCTTTAACAAATGCTTATTTTAGCTGTTCAGAAATGCAATTTTATGGATAGTCCTATAAACAGAAAATTCAAGTGTGATCTTAAGATTTGCCATAGAAGATGGAAGTAGAGCCTTTTTATTTGCAGTGACGTTCACCTTTAATGTGTCTAGCCAGTTGTGCAATTCATGTGATAGAACCTGGTGTTATAATTAGCTCTTTTTATACTTTGCAGTTATAGCACACTGTAAAAAAAATAATAAAATGGTTTTGAATTGCACAAATTCAGCAATTTATATGAAAAGAAATATTTTGCTCTTTAACTTGAGGAGGGTCTTTTCTTGCTTGTTTTCTCTTTGTTAAGATTGGTGACAAAAGCTGTTCAAGCCACTCAAGCAGCAACACCCTATCCAGTAATACATCCAGCAACAGTGACGAAAAACACTTTGGTTCTGGAGATCTGATGGATCCTGAGCTGCTTGGGCTAACGTACATAAAGGGGGCTTCTACTGACAGTGGAATTGACACAGCTCCCTGCATGCCTGCTCCACTTCTGGCCCCTTTGCACCTCGCTGGCAGCAGGTCGGGAGTACATTGCCGCACTGAGCAGTGGACCGAGTCTTCCGAAACTCCTGGGCCTGATGATGATCCAGCTAAAATCTATGCTGTTCATAGCTATGCCTCTGCTATTTCTACCAGTCATACAGCTGAAGGCAGTATGGGAGACCTAAGTGAAATCTCCTCTCACTCCAGGTATGTTTCTTACAAATTAAGGATTACGGATTAGAGATTAACGTAGAGAGAACTGGTTTTCATTGTTGGTATTCTGCTTAGCTTTCTTTGAAAGTGCACTGAACCAGTTTTGTTGTTGTTGTGTGTAAATGACTATATGAGCAATTTTCAGGCAATTTTTGATGAGTCTGCATAAAAAGCATAGCTAGCCTTACGCCCATATCTGATGGAGACTTTACAGGTGGCCTTGTGCACATTGCTTAGGCTTTTAAAGTTGGGAAACATCTGTGAGTAAGACTGAAATTTGCACCTAAAATTATTTCACGAAATCTTTTTGTAGTACAGTGCAAGAAATTACCCAGCAGTTAATGCTGAGGGAAATCAGAGAAATCGCAATGGACAATTTTGACATACAGGGATGGACATGTAGTGAAACTGCATTGCATGCCATTCCCCTCATTTAGATTATTTTGATGTGTGCTTCACAGTTTTGTTTGTTGAACGGAATTTCTGATTGATGTTCAGCTCTTTCTGTTCCCAGTGGAATGCGTGCATGGTACATCTGTTGCAAAGCAAACTTTTGAAAGTACACTTTTACAGCTGGTTGCCTTTATCTCTCAGTTCCCATTTTATGGTGACTTTGAAGCTGAAGCTTTGGTCTCTGTGTTAAGGCTTTTACTCTATAGTATGGAAGGAATTTTTTTGTTCTTCCTTTCTTCTAATTTTTATGTTTTCAATGTCAATCAGTACAGGAAAATAACCAAATAATATTCTGTGTCCTCATTTCTTTATATGCTTGACATGAGTGAATTAGTCTTGTATGCTTGCTCTGACTTCTAGATTATTTTTTTTTGCCCAGTTATAGAAGATAGTGTAGACTATTGTATAGGCTATTGTCAAAACTAGGTAAATGCTTTCATATTTTCACTACCCACTTGATAATGTAGATGCTCCAGATTTACTTTGCTTTGTGTCTGTTGAGATTTAATTTTATATATTGAGACTTCTGCAGTGCTAGAAATAAGCTCTGAGCTTCTAGGGCTTCATCATTATGAGCTGAAATAGATTTCTAATGGCTAGAACATGTATTCACAGCACTTGTGTGACAGCTGTCGTGTTTAAAGTGCCAGGCAGCCACTGAGTGACATGTTGCTCACTTCTATGGAATAAACGTTTTATGGATTAATTAAAAATTTTTAAAAAGTAGAGATTTTAAGGGATTTACCCAGGCATTTCAAAAGTAGTAATTGTAGTTGAGACGACAGCTCACGTTAGGATTGCCCAATTCCACTTTGGCAATAGCAGTGTTTTCAAGTGATAACCTTCTAATTTGTTTGCCAAATACTTTTGCTGTAGAAAAATGTTTACTGTAGAAAAATGTTATATGACCAAACTGTTTGATTTGAACTTTGATTAAATGTCTTTCAAATCATGTTGGAGTGATAAATAATTTTGCAGTTGGGTTTAAAAGCTGATATCGCCTACATAGCACCCACAGGCGTACATTATTAACAAAAATCTCATTTTGTAGCTGTGGTGCTGCAACAATGACATGTTCAAATAGACATAAGAAGGTTAACATATAAGTATGTGATATCTACTGCTGAATCCTATCTATATTTTCCAACTGGTCAGACAGCGAGTTTGTATTTCTTCTCAGTCTGTAACAATGAAATTCTGACACTACTGAGGCATTCATTCACAATTATTTTATGAATACTAAATAGTAAATTTGTTCTGCCATATCTAAACAGTGTAAAACTTCAGGAAACTACCCACAAACTGGTGGAAAGTCATCTATAAATGCAGCATTTATTAATATTGTGTTCTGTTTACTGAATAGATGAAGTGTAATGCACAGGAAAGATGTTGGCTGGCTGACAGATGCTGGCCTGATTGTCTAATATCATCAGATGAAGAACCTTCTGAAAAAACTCTATTATAGGGTCTGAGTAAGACTTGCAGAATGAAACCTGTGTGAAACAGTATCTCAAACTACAAGACTGACTTGACCTATGCACAATGTTATGTCTCAGCTCTCTTATTAGTGGTTTTAGCTCTCTTATTTTGCATTAATTATGCACATGAATTGTCAAATACCTTCACGTTATATAGCTGAAACAGCTTAGCTTCATTGCCTTTAGTTTTGCTTTGTTTCTTACATAGACCATCTTTTGAATCCTAAAAATATATCCTGTGTTCCAACTGTCCAACCGTGAACTCACTATCCAGAACCAAGCTTTTACAGGCATTTTATTTCTTTACTTCAAAAAATATTCCGTTATTTAAAATCTACAGAATGAATTTGGATGCCCAGTTTTTCTTAAATTTAGTTATAGAAGTCTAAAATCCTCTGTATAATGTCCTTGCTGTTGATCTGATATGTATTTTACATTGTGCTTCAATGTTTACTTCATCTTTAGATTTCAAAGTGTCATAACTGAATTATTTTCTTCACCATATCTTTACATCATTTCTTTGCATATTTGCAAGGAGAGCAAGAAAAAATAGAGCTTTTAACTTTTTAAGCTTTTAAAAATTTATTTTAATAAATTGTTTATATGATTAATTGCACCTACTAACTGTGATCAAGATTATTAATCCATTGCCTTAATGATTCGACTTTCTTCCACAGTAGGTGTTTTAGTTTGAGCTAATGACACCTATGCGTGTGTGTTGCTTGTATTTGACTCTGCATGGACAGCAAAGTAGACGTGTCTGTTACACTTTCAGCAATGCCTTCTGGTCCTCTGTAAATTAATCCAGTGCTTTGGGGATTAGATTAAAAGATAGCACTGTGGTTGGTATTCGTAGACCAACAATGAAAGTTAGGAGCTGCTGCTTTGAGTTCCAGCCTCTGATTTTAGGGAAGGCACTTGGTTTATGGCTTCGATTACTTCCCTGCAAGATGAAAAGAAGAAATTATTCTTCAGTGAAGTGTTTACTTTAGTTTATTTTAAATAATTTTGAGAGTCTTCAGTAAAAGGTTTAATTAGTCCCTACGAGTGCTATTATTCATAATAGAAGAGGCTATTAAAATTATCCAGAGGACTGGGTTTGTTGAACTGAAATTTCCTTCTGTTAATATTAAATTCTCAGTGGTAATGAATGAAAGACAGTTTAAACTTGCACGAACTGATAACATGAAGTGGAAAAGCACAAAAGTTTTATGACTGGAGAAATATTTGGGG
The DNA here is from genome assembly GCA_013400615.1 of Syrrhaptes paradoxus. NCBI lineage: Eukaryota > Metazoa > Chordata > Aves > Pterocliformes > Pteroclidae > Syrrhaptes > Syrrhaptes paradoxus. Next base: position 84,986 of record VZTO01010483.1, on the reverse strand, counting down.
TAATTCCCTGTGTATCTCTTGATTTAAGAGGAATTATATAGTTAATAATGTGTGTGCACACACTTAGTTAAAATTACATGCCCAGATTTAATATATGTCTTTAACTTCATCTTTAATTTTAATTCCTATCAGTTTGCATTGGCAAATTCATCAAGCTGAATTATATAAATTACTTGTTTTAGAAACTTATCACAATTCTGTTCTCAAAGAGCTTGAATGTATATGCTGCTGGTATGTAGAAAGTTACTGTACCAATATCGCTCCCTTGATTTTAACCTGGAGAAAAATTTAACCTTAAGAATTATAGCTGCATATCAGGTGAAGCATTTCTGATTTGTGGTTACATAGCAGATTTCATTTGTCGCTTTTGTATGTTTTCTTTACTTTTTCAGTGGGTCACATCATTCAGGAAGCCCATCAACACATTGCTCTAAAAAGAGTGGCTCCCTGGATACCTCCAAAGTCTATATAGTGTCGCAGAATAGTGGTCAACAGGTTGGGGCAGTTTCCAAACCGTACCACAGGCAAGGAGCAGTGAGTAAATATGTCATTGGATGGAAAAAATCAGAAGGAAGTCCTACACCTGAAGAATCTGAAGTTTCTGAATGCCATGAGTAAGAAGTCTGTTTAGCTTTCTTGGGGGAAAAAGGGTAATGAAAATAAATTCTAAAATAATATAGAAAAATGAAAAATTACTAACTCTTTCATTTTTAAATGTATCTTTACGTATCAGAAATATATCCAGCAATAGAAAAAAAGACAATAACTTCAGGATACAGTTTTCTCCTCTGTTCTATCCAGCTGCATTTTTTTCCCATCTGTCAAGTAAAGCAAGGTGATAGAAATTTCTGAAAGCATGTGTATGCAAAAATGCGTGGACTTGTCAGACATTCTGAATTTCCATTTTCAATCTCTAGGAAACAATTGAGAAGCTACAATTTTATTAAGGTCCTAAAGACCTTTTTTGTGAATCTACAGGAATTTTAGCTAGTTGGAAAAAGCTTACTTCCTGACGTTTCTGTATTAAACTTTACTACTTTGGTTCCTTTTACATCAGCTAATACATGACAGATGAGAGAGATGACCATAAACTTATCAGTGACCTCTGTCAGACCATTACGACAAAGTAGTGCCAGCAGGAAGTATTCTAGTGGTTCTTTGGTATTTTTTTATTTTTTTAGCAAGTGACATTTAGACAAAAATATTCAGAGCAGTTCTAACAAATAGCTGTATGTACAGCTTACCGCAGGCACAGCTCATGAGGAGCGTGTTCTTTAGGTGAAAGAAGAAGGCTTGCTCTCAAAGGAAAAGATGCAGTATCTCAAATATAGATAAATACTTTCCCAGTGCTGCAGCAGCCAGAATTAGTGTTTGAATCAACTATTTGAAACTACCTTTAAATTCCTGTTATCTTCAAATTCATCTTGTCTGATAAGCTCCTTGCTTTCTTTTTGTGGGTAAATTCTATCTCTCAGTAAATCAGTCAGCCCTTTATATCTCGATACATTGACAGGATGATATGCAGTACCTGATTTTCAAATCTTTAGTGTGGGATCACTCTTTGTTTAATGGGAATGGGTTATTTGCATCTAATATCTCATATTGCATAATATGCTTATTTATCATAAGATTAATATTTTAAACTATAATCTAGAATGTATGTACTATGATATATCAGCCTGAAGTTAAGCTCTTAATTTCCTGATTTTCAAAAGCAGAAGATGCTACTACCTTCCTGGCTATTGTACTGGTGATTTCATTTTTTTTTTTTTCCCTCCAATGTTTTAATTGCTTAAATTGTTCAGTTGTAGTAGTATTACACTTAAAAAGCGGTAACTTCATTGATTCCCACAAATTTTTGCATTTTGACTTTGTTGAACTCCTGAAATGATTTCTCTTTATTTTGAAGGGAACTCTTAAAACAAAATTCCCTAATGCCTCATGTAATTTAGACTGAAACCATGTCAATTTAGAAAAGTGTCTTCAAGAGCTAGTTCTATTTAAGAAATATTAATTGAATATGGCAGCACTTCATGTATCAGAAAATATTTTCATATTTTTCTGTGGCGTAGAGCATTGCTTTGCCCCTTTCTTTCTAGGAAAGCTTTCTATACATCACAGAGGGGAGATGTCTCTCTGAGGATAATTATGTTGAAATAAAATATCTCTAATTAGCAGTGATGATGAAAATCAGGTCAATTGATGAATGTTGTGCCACTGTAGGATATAATTCACTGAGAATTACACTTAACCGTAGCAAAGCTTGTTTGCTCTCTGCTGAAGACAGTCACTGATTATGCTGCTCTTGGCAGTAAGTGATGGCTTCAAATGTGTGTTCTGTGGGATTGTGAACCTCCGGTTCCTTCAACTGCATTTCCAGAGCAAACTGTTACAATTACCTCCTTTCTCACTGTAAGGAAGCTGAAAGATAATAATTCAGTTTGGCAGTCTTTTGTTGACTGTAAATACATTTTTATATGCTGATAATTAAGGAAGACAGCTGTTTTATTTACCTGAAGAGCTTTGTGAAATTGTTGATAATAAAACATACTTGGCACATGGCACAATTGATTACAAATGCACTTCAAACATCGCCATTGATGACCCCAGTCATTCTGCCAGATTGTGAAGCTGGATGTGATATCACGTTATATAATATTGATTTGTCTTATTTACTAAGGAAGTAAAAATTAAAATATTTTGTGGTGAACTATTGGAAGTGCTGTTGTAAATACAACTTTAACAATAGAGAAATGTGGTGTGTAAAAAAGAGAGAGGCAAGCTAGGAGAAACGAGCATTATGCTTTTTTAAATTGTTCTTTTTCAGTGGTTTAAGAAATTTTTTTGGACCCACCAACAGTTTCATGGATATAAAACGACAGAAAAATGTTCTAAAGAAGAGTGTGTGGTGTCAGGAGATAATTCTAGCAATTTTTACTTTGTGACTGAAAATGAATGCAGTCTTTCAAATCCAAGGGCACTATTGCTTCTCTTACTGAAAACACCAATTGTCTCCACAGAGTGTATGATGATATTGATGCTGTGGCTGCATCGAGTCCGCTCCAAACTTCCGTGAGGAATGCCGTTGTTGAAAGCCAGCAAATCTTGTCCAAAGAAGATTTTCTGAAGTTGATGCTGCCAGACAGCTTCTCTGTGGAGGAGGGGAGAAGAAAGGTTAGCTACTTTCTTTGACTCTTTGTATCTCAGACACAGTTACCTTAAAAATTAATTTCTGGTATTCCAAGAATTGCTATAGAGAAGGCAATTTCATTTTGTACAAGCTAAGTATATTCCATGGGGATGCTATAAATACTGACCAGAAGACAGTTACCTTCTTTCCCCACAATATAAAATTAGTATCCAGTTTGACAATTATGTATGAAATACAGGATTTGTTTAAGTGTATCTTTGCTTAACTCGAGCAGAGACAGGTGCAGGTTGAGCAACTTAATTCTGAAGGTTAAAAGTAACGCTTTCAAGGTTGGATGCCTACGTTGATGCACCTCATATGGTATTAAGGCACATGAATAAAAGTAGCCTGCTTTCCCCTGCCCTGGCAATGCTGTTTGAAGTCCAAACCACTGAATACACTTTCATGTAGGTGACAGTGGCAACTGCTCAGAAGGCTAGTGGAGAGCCTGCATCTGATCTTTATAGTATGAAGACAATCAGTAATATTTAAGGATTTACAAAAAGTGGATAGAGAACATAAAATTTACTACTCCCCAAAGTATACATGATTCTGAATTCTGTGCTTAATGTGGAATAAAGCAGAAAGCAATTAAATTACTTGAGGTAATTGCCACATTTTGGTATTTACTCAATGATCTCTTAACCCACTCATGTGTTTATACAATGTGCTAAATAGCATAATCATCACATCTGAACAAAAGGAACACATGTGACTCCTCTAAGTGCAGAGTTGAATTTAAAATTTGGATAATATATAATTTTTTTTAAGTACAGTATGTTAAATATGTTATATGTGTTTGAATTCTCATGAGTAATGTCCTAGAGGTTTTTATGATGGATACAATGATTGGTTTTCTGAGATGATTTCAAGAGCTGCCAATGTTTCTGGCTACCTAAATAAGGAAACAAGAAGGAGTGAGGAGGTGTGGCCCATCCTGAGATAAACTACTGCTGTCCCTTCCCCAGGACTCCCAAACAAAAGCTCACTGAGTGAGAGGGGCCATATGCCCGACTCGCAGGGGATCCCCAGCTGTAGGATTCAACAGCATCCAGTCTTTGATTATGCCTTCATAGAGGGCAGTAATCTTGGTATAGGTGAGTCAGTTGTCTTTGACAGCGAAGCCAAGAAAGAATTTTCTGAATATATAAGATTCTACAGAATCAAATCACTTTTTTAGTTTGGTTTGCTTTTCCTAAAGATTCATAGATCAGGGAGTAATGAGCCCTCTAGGTAGTGTTTAATTTTTGTCACACTCTGAAGTGGAACATTGTAAAGCTCCAGCAATTAACATTCAGCATGTTTGGATAACTATTGACCAACCTTGTTAAACAGAAGATGCAGTATAAGGTTGGGACACTTGAGTAACAGCCAAGAATTGCAGCAGGATGCTTGCTGGGAATCTCAAGTGCAGGAAAGAGGATCAGAGACCCTTACATTTAGAGGGTGAAGGTTTTTAATCACTTGCCCAGCGTGGTCCCTAATTATGCTCAGGGTCTTTTGATGTTCTTTAAGCACTGCTTATGGAAGTGTACCATATATCCATTCATTGAAGGATGCTGTGTATGTCCTCTATCTATTCACTTAGGGTTGCTGCTCATGTCCATTGTTGTTATTCTTTTATGTGTGTGTTAGAGTTTTGGATTATGTTTGTTCCCATGGCCCATATTTATTTCAGGCAAATCTCTAGAACTGATGGAGTATTTTGATGCTTTCCTTGATTAGAATCCAACTATCTCCGTTTTCTCTGGGGTGTAGTTAAACATTCTAACAATTGAGCATGTTCAGTATTGTCATCAAGACAGATCCTTTCCTGACCTAGCACTGTGAAGTGTATTTTAGTATTTTGTAAAGACTGTGTCTTGTGGCATGGTTGAGTAGTTCTGTATATTCCTTTTAGAAGCGTTCATCGGTGAGCAAGTTTTGTCAGAAATACAGCAATGTAGATATCTTTTATTCTATGCAATATTCACTGTTTTGAAAAACTAACACTCTTAAGCATACATTCTGCACAGAGCGTGTGCAACTCATAATCAATTACAAAGAAAATAGGACATTAAATTACTATATGCAGGACAAAACAGAATAATTAAGGCAATAACTGACCTTTGTAGATGTAAAGGATAACTGGATCTGCAGTGCTGAAGGAGGACTTATGAAGTGAAATTGCCCAGTTGTACAATACAGTAACGTCTTGTTTTACTGTAGATATTTGGGTTGTGGCTTAAGTAACTTTTTGAAAAGTATAAACAGTTTTCACAAAACTCTATTATCCTCTTTTCTGAGCCTATTTTGTGATATCTGGAGAGATGCAGTGTCTCAAGTCACTTTTATCATCCAATGAGTTATATTGCACCATATATCGGTTCAGAATGTTTAATATTAAAGCGTAGTATTGTTTGATTTTAATTTGAAATCACTATGTATAGTCTTGAATAAATGTTGCCAGTGTGTGTAACCTCATATATATTTCTGGAAAACATTGCTGTCATAAAGCTATGGAGGTTTAATTTAACATTTCAGAATTAATAAAACTACAGTATCTGATTAATTCATGGTGATGTGTTCCAAAATATCAAGAGGAAGGATGAAAATGCAATTCAGCAACTCTTTTGGAGTTATGCGGAAACAAATCTCTGATCTTTTGTATTAGCTCTAGAATTCCAGAATGCCTGTCCAAAGAAGTACTCCCAAGAGCTGATGATGGGATATGATTGTGTGAATTATTTGACCAGTAATACGTGTTCTTGTATCTTCATATTTGTTGTTTAGTTTTCACTTTATGGAAACCTTTCTCCACGGAAGACACTTTATCGTACCCTATCTGATGAGAGCATATGTAGCAATCGGAGAGGATCTTCGTATGCTAGCTCTCGAAGTTCAATGCTAGACCAGGCCTTGCCAAATGATATCTTGTTCAGCACCACTCCCCCGTATCACAGCACATTGCCTCCCAGAATGAGCCTGACCCCTGGAATGGGAAATCTGAGAAGTAAGTCATTGTTGCTGTCATTATTGAGTTTGGAATTCTTGTGATAAACTCTAACAAATATTAAGTAAGATTTTACTTTTAAGGTGAAATTATGAAATGCCAAATCAGTGTTCTACATATCCTAGAAAAGCGTATTTGGTCAGTAGTACGTGCCTCAGTGATTCATTCAGGTTTATCACATTTGGAGGAAGCATTCATTTTTTTTCCGAAAAAAAACTTTCATGAGACCAGTGACAGGCAGCAATTGTTATCATTTTTTTTTCCCAGTGGTGACCTCATTTAGCCATTGGCCTGTTTTGTTTAAATATTTTTATTTGCTTATTTTTTGTGTGCACTCAAATTAGTGAAATATTCACTAATATCTTCAATAAAATAGCTAAATGGGACAACTTCTGTTTAGATGATCCTTTTGGTAACATCTTGAGAGGAAATGTACAATAGTTGTCGTTGTCATCTCCAATTTGAAAACTGAATTTGCTGATTGTTTTAACTTGTTACTAAAGCCTTTACAAATAACACGTCATTTTTAATAGCAGAAAAAAGAGTAGTCTGGGGTGCTAAGCTAAAATTATTTTATGAAGCTGTTTCCTCACTTACGAGGTCTTCATAAGGAAGATCTTTATTTATATTATTATCTTTCAATAATTCCACTATGGAGAGATGAACTGTGAAGTTTGTAGTAGTTTTATGGAAAATATGGAATTAAGATTTTTTTAAAAAAAAGGACATTGTGAAAAATATACATGCTTATATAACACAGCTCAAATTTAGGCAGCCAGATACATGTATTCAATCTACATATACTTAAAAATAGTGAATTGTTTTTTAAAAAATGTGAAGTTTCTTCAATTCCTATTATTTTAGGCTGACCTATAGGGGACAACCAATCCCGGAATAAAAGAGGTTCTTTTAGTTAGCTACTTTAATATTGCATTACAGCTGACCACAATTTAAAAACTAGTAGAGCAACTGTGGACTCTGAAGTCCCTGGTTAAGAAGCTGTGGGTGGATTTCGTGAAAGCATTAAGAACTTTTGTAGGTGCACGTCCAGCAAGAATGCAGACAGATGACTTAAATCATAAGAAAAAGGGCTCTGTCCTTCACCGGGTCCTTCAGGAACTAGCAGTGACTTGCTAACTTTCAGAAGTAAGGCTTATATACAAAACACTTCTAGCTGTAGTGGTCTCAGCTGTGAGACTGAGTTTTAGTCACTAACCACTGGTTAATTTGAAACTGGTGTTGCAAACAAGTGCTAAATTCCTGCTTCAGATGGGAATGCATGCTTGGTGTACCTTCTGCCATTCTAAAAATATTCGTCCGTCAGAGTGAAACTCTTTACTATAAATTCAGTATGAAAAGATCCTTTCCTTTTATTGATAGAGAATGAAGACACATTTTGTGTAATTTGGGACTAATTTGGTAGATGGTGTAGTCTAGGAAGGAGCTACGTATATAATCAGGCATCCTGACTGTATTTTTTCTTTTTCTTTTACTATGTTAGGCTTCTGTTCTTAGAAACATTTCTTGTAAAGGTGAATCAAACCTTCAGCATGCTGTTATTCTGGAGCTTGTCACAAGGCAGTTAATGGTGTGCACTCACGCTGTACACTGCTCCAGCAGGGAAATTTTAGTGTTTTGTGTATTAGTTCTGTTCCATATAGCTGGAAAAAAACATGCAACTGGTATCCTGTCAGTCAAAATGAAGCTGATTGTTGATATCCAGGGTAGTCCATGCTATTTTCATATACAACCTCTATTGGCTGCTTCTAGTTTTGTAGCATAAAGCTGCTTTTCAATAGCAGCAATATAGGGTCTCTTCTGATGGCTCTTTCAAGGAAAATTTAATTGGTTATCTGTAATTACACTCTGAAAACAAAACACATCATGACCTGCCCACTTTTGCTTTCAAAATAAGGTTAGCCAGTATAAGAAACTAACTTTGATTCTTGTTAGGAAGGTTTTTGTAGTCAGTGTGTAGCAGGTATTTACGTTCTGTAGCAGTGGTGATGCGAGAGGTTTTCTTTTTCATTTGTAATTTTTGTTTGAGGTTGTGGTTTCAGATATCAGGATTCTTAGCTGTCTTTTGTAAAATACATATGTTTGTGATCTTAAAACATTTTAATTTTACAGATATTTAATGTTAATCAGCGAAAATAGTGTGGTTCTGTCTGTAATTCATTTGAGAAGGGGACATTCTTGCATGTTGTTACCCAGCATGTGGTACATGAAATATTGTGGCAGCACCAAATCTCATGAGACCTCTCTAGCAAGGAAAAGAGAGTGATTCATAGGTACACAAGACAGCCTGAAAACCAAAGCATAATAGGCAACCTGAACAGTTTCGGTTTACTGGGAAATCAGAATTATCAGATAGAACGACCATGCAAATACAGAAACAGAAACTTCAACTGAATGCAGTGTTGACTGTGGGAAGGAGATGAGAAAATGAAGCTGGAGGATTTTTTTAATTATTTTATCACTGGAGGAAATTAAGTGGGGAAAAAAAAATTGCTTTCAGGAAAGCCTGAATTGCAGGTTCTGACAGTTGAGAGCTGTTCATTGCACACAGTACACAAATGTAGAAAGATTTATTTCATTTTATCTTATAAATCACTAGGATGGGTGTCAATGGGCCCCTGTGAACCTCATGAGGTTCAACAGGGGCAAGTGCAAGGTCCTGCAGAGGGGTTAGGACAATCCCAAGCACAAATACAGTCCGGGAAGAGAATGGATGGAGAGCAGTCCTGAAGTACTTCAAGTCCAGTACTTGAAGGGGGCTACAGGAGAGATGGGGAGGCACTCTGCATCAGGGAGTGTAGTGACAGGATAAGGGGTAACGGTTTTAAGCTGAAATTGCGTAGATTTAGATGAGATATTAGGAAGAATTTTTTTTGCTGTGAGGGTGGTGAGGCACTGGAACAGGTTGCCCAGAGAAGCTGTGGATGCCCCATCCCTGGAGGGGTTCAAGGCCAGGCTGGATGAGGCTTTGAGCAACCTGGGCTAGTGGAGGGTGTCCCTGCCCATGGCAGGGGGGTTGGAACTTGATGATCTTTAAGGTCCTTTCCAACCCAAACCATTCTGTGATTCTGTGATTTTTAACTTAAACCAGAAAGCAGAACTTGTGTAGCTGAGAAATCTGGAATTTTGCCTTGGGGACATCAAAGATTCCCTAACGGAGACAGTGCTGTTCACGTTGAGTGATTCTAGCATGCTAGACATGGTTGCAGGTACAAATCTATCCTCATCTTGCAAATCCATGACAGCTGAACTAGCAGGGAAAGAATGGAAACAGTGAGAACCACTGATGCAGAACTCGTGTTCGAACACAAGTCAGAAACGCAGGAAGACACATGGATGCAGTCTGACTGACAGTGCAGGCACCATGGTCCACTCCTATTGCAAAACACAAAAAGAAAGGGGAAAGAAAACTGCCCTGAGTGGTACTCTGGCATGACATTCCTGTGCTGTGAGGAATGGAGCATGGTGCAGGATACTTGCAGTGAAGAAGATCGTAAGGAAGGGAATATTTTTGCAATGATACACTGACAAATTCTGAAAGTTCTCAGATTATACATGCCAGAGGTGCAGATATCTGCAACTATGTTATTAAAGTCTGTCTTAAAACTGGTTTACTACCAGTGTTAGCTTCCAACTAAATCAACCTCATTGGTAAAAAGCAGTAGTAGGATGGAAGAGCATCACTGTGTATTGATGTACACTATGATCAATTTGGAAATCAGTTTTTCAGTAAGCAAATAAAAGCTGTTAATTAAATAATTCACACAGCCAAAGGAGTATATAAGTTGTCTGTTACAGACTCTCACACGGTGAAGAATCCACCGTACCAGAATGTGAGATTATCTTCAACAACAAAAGGGAAGAGAAAAGCAGTTATTGGTAGCACGTGTTCACTGTTCTAACAGCAATGTGGACGTATGTCCGTGAGAAGGTCTACGCGCAGCCTGACGTCTTTGAAAGGGGATGTTAGGTAACCCTACGTAACCCTGAAGAAGCTGTTGTTTAAGGGGACGGTAGAGATGTAATTGCTGATTGCAGGAAAGAAGAATAGGAAGCAGACCCTGGGATTTATGGCTGCATATGACTTGATGTGTTCCTTCAGCTGCAGCATCTCTTGAGATAATCTACTCGTTAAAGAACATGTCTAGTTCGAGCACAGTAAGTGAGGAGTACATAGATATTTTTTCATGATCTACAGTCTCTACATAAAAGTAGCAGTTCCAACTGAAGCAGGATACTTGCCTTGGAAGCAGAAAAGGTGAAGTCAGGTGAATCTTTCCTCTTTCTTTGTGTAACTAGTTATCCTTTGGATACAGAACTATGTGGGACCGATGGCAGTCAGTTTCCGGAGCTCTGTTGGAAAGTGAACTGACCATATAATTTTGGTGAAAATAAGGACTGTTCAAAATGCTTTATACTTTTATGTATCAATAATAAAAATTTTAAAATCCCCAAGTGTAGAAAGGGAGTGACATAACTGAAAGGACCAATGATTTGTGTCAAAAGGAGTAGGGCAAATAAAATAATCTTTAAAACTGAAGGATAACACTTCAATAAAAAAATAAATGTATTGCTGCAAAACCATGAAGCAACGTGGTTCCTGTGGGTCATGAAGATAGTGGCCTACAAGATCAGGCGTATCCTCCTGGACACACAGAGGTGGGTGTCCTTAAGCATAACTTGTCACCTTTGCACAAATCCAAAAGGAAGACAGCAGGCAGCCTGCAGCTGCGGATGTGGCAGTCATACAGAGCAAAAGGGCAGGCAACAGCGAGGCAGGAGGAGCAGGGAAGAAATGCAAATACAAAAGGCTAGAAATAATTCATCTCACCCAGAGCATTCCTGAAATACAAACAATATTCCCCAAAATTCAAAAGCACAAAGAGGCCTACATGATTACAGCTCCTTTTTTTTCTTTTCCTCCTTTTTCCGTTTTCCTCCTTTTTCCGTTTTCCTCCTTTTTCCGTTTTCCTCCTTTTTCCGTTTTCCTCCTTTTTCCGTTTTCCTCCTTTTTCCGTTTTCCTCCTTTTTCCGTTTTCCTCCTTTTTCCGTTTTCCTCCTTTTTCCGTTTTCCTCCTTTTTCCGTTTTCCTCCTTTTTCCGTTTTCCTCCTTTTTCCGTTTTCCTCCTTTTTCCGTTTTCCTCCTTTTTCCGTTTTCCTCCTTTTTCCGTTTTCCTCCTTTTTCCGTTTTCCTCCTTTTTCCGTTTTCCTCCTTTTTCCGTTTTCCTCCTTTTTCCGTTTTCCTCCTTTTTCCGTTTTCCTCCTTTTTCCGTTTTCCTCTTTTTTTCCTTTTTCCTCTTTTTTTCCTTTTTCCTTTTTTCTTTTTCCTCTTTTTTCTTTTTCCTTTTTTTCTTTTTCCTTTTTTTCTTTTTCCTCTTTTTTTCTTTTTCCTCTTTTTTTCTTTTTCCTCTTTTTTTCTTTTTCCTCTTTTTTTCTTTTTCCTCTTTTTTCTTTTTTTTCTCCCATCCCCCCTTTGCACAAGAACTCATAATTTATGTCTTGAAAATGAATTATTCTGTGGAGACATCCTCATGCCTGTTCAGTTATTCTGCTTATAATTTCAGCCATCAGCATGAGCACTTGAGTTTTTGAAGCTATCAAATATTCAAATCTCTACTCTGGCAGGCTTGCTGCAGTTGAGTTGCTCTGTCAGGGCTTATGCAGGACTGAATAGGATCTGCCCTAAGGTGAACTGAGGTTCTCACAAAGACAATGCATAATGAGGGATGACTGCTGGTGAATATATCACTCCTCACTTTCCTTTGGAAAGCCAGCAGAATCGCACTGGGAACAGCGTTTTCCTGGCAGGTTTCACAATCAGCCTCTGTAGGCTGATCACACAAAGGCAAGGGCTGTCCCTTAGGGCCTGCCTGCTGGTCTAGAACCAAAAGCTGGCTTGCCAGCCTTTCAGAGAAGGCATTCTGTCTGTTTTCCACAACAGGAATGTATAAAACATTCGTACTTGCGCAAATAAGGTTCTTCTAATTCCCAGGTCACATACAAAAGTTCAGAGACTGCTCTGATGTTGAGCTTCCAATGTATTTGCACCCCAAGGTAATCTTCGGTGAGATATATAAGGAACTAAAAATAAAATCTTGGTACAGATATATGAGTAGATTTTATTTGTATATTACAATTGCCGTTTCATATGGCATCCAGTTTCATATACTAAGATATGGTATTGAGACAGACATTTCTACAGAGGTTTGTCAAGCCACTTCCAATCGTAGTGTAACATCGCTGCATCTTTCCTAGAAATTGTAGAACAAGATCAATTCCACAGTAAACAGGATTTCTACCTCTCCTGCATTGTTTTTGCTTTGTGGGACTCCCAGTTTTCGACAGAGGATTGCAAATCTTCACTTTCCTGTTCTGATTTTTCTTTTTTTTTTTTTAAATAAGCTTTCTGCAAAGAATGTGATATGCTCTCATCATTGCTCTGTGCAGTCAAATGCTCTGCAACAGGGTTCTGTTCTGGGATTTTTCCATCAAAAATCTTTAATTCAAATGGACTTTGGTATTCTTTTTTCATGGGTATCAGGACAATTTTTACATGCAGTTTTCTTAAACTATAAAGTATCTTGGACTTATATGTGTGCATTTTTTTCCTTCATTGATTTTTGTGTTTGGTGTTTTCCTGGAAAAAATATTCCTCATATAGTCTGATCCACTGGAATAACTAGATGGAAATTTCCTTCTGAAATATTTGAGGAAAAATTACTATTTTGACCTTTTTATTTAATAGAAGTAGATACATCTGAAGCAAAATTTCTTTTTTTCCTGACTGTACTATGTAATAAAACTACAATATTGTATCGCTGGCTTTATGGTTAAGATGAAATGTGATTATAAAGAATCTATTTGGTTTGTGTTCACTTTTAAGAACATCTGTGTGCCTATTCAGCAGTATTAATTTTAATGTGTTCACATTGATCAGAGTGAAGATTGCTCTGGATAGATAAGGAAAATTTAAGACTATTTAAGATAATTTTGAAAATTCGCATCTCCTCTACTAAAAAGCTTGTTCATGGCACCTTTCTATAAGACTGCATAGCTGAAAGCTGTGTTTGAACTAACTTTAGAGTGTATATATTTTGATTAATATGCAATCTATCTACAGTATACAATGTGTTGCAGCTCACTCTGGAGCTTAGAGATTGGCTCACAAGTCTTTATGTTCTCAGACATACAACTCCCAGTGCTAAACTAATAGGGGAGTATTTTCAATGTGGAAGTGAGTTTTGGATATAGGCTAGAATTTACAAATGCATTAGAAGAAAAGCAGGTGATATTTTTGAAATTGTTTCTGGAATTGAAATATTTAAGTTTCAGAATAAAACTCTGCATGTAAATATCTCGTATGTTGTTTCGCAGCCTTCATAAAAACAAAACTTTGTGGATCTAGCAACTTTTCTGCTCAGTGCTCAGATTTAATGTGGTATGCTTTAAGAATGGATGCTGCCTACTCACACAGCATTCACAGGAAAATGCAAAGAAGACATCACGTGCAAAGTGGCACAAAAACTCTTTAGAAATCCTTCCCATCTCATTCTGCCAGATTTTAAACCTTGCTCCACCCATACTGAGTATTGAACAGGAAAAGGCAGAAACAAGAGAAATGAAGCACTCTTTGCTTATACATTTTTTACAGTTCATTATAGTATCTTCAGAACTAATTGTACGTCATTGTTATAGGAGGACTAATTATTGTGTTTATTGTTTAGATGAATTCTGGTTCTCAGATGGGTCCTTATCTGATAAAGCCAAATTCAATGATCCTGGCCTGATGCCCCTGCCAGACACTGCCACAGGGCTAGACTGGTCCCACCTGGTAGATGCCGCACGAGCGTTTGAAGGTAACAGGAAAATGTGAATAAAGCTCAATGTTCGGTACACAGACTTTTTTTTAAAAAGTATATATTGTATAGCCACATTTGGAATTACAAAAAATCTAGTGTTTGCCTCTATAGCCCTTTAGTTCTTTTGGCAGTAACACTTCTCATTAGGGAAGACTGTCACTGAAAATTTGGGGTATTCGTGATACTTTCAGAATATCTCTTAGATACAATTCATCCACTTAGGGGCCTAAGTTCCTTCTGACATCAATTGGAAAAATCAAGTGCTTTGAATGAGGGATTCAAAGATGTTTAAAATGAAACTGGGAGAGACACTTTCCTGAGTTTATTGTGTTGTGTTTATAAGCTTGTACGTGTAGTCCCAATGAAGTTCCAGTCTCTCTCAGGTTTTATAATAAGCTCTTGAAAAAAAGCAAAAATGTATGCTGTATTTTCCAGTAGCAGAACTTGAGGTACAGCATATAGACCGGGCTTGTGTTATTAAACTATAAGACCAGGTTAACTAAGAAAAAAGTTTGTTTGTGTCTCTGAGAGCTCAACCTACACATAATGTATAAACACAGAAAGGTGGATGTTGGCTTGGGTGTGTATATGAATATATACAGTTGAATGTTTGTGTTTTGTTGTTTCTGAGGGGTGTTTTGGTTAGGTCCCTGTGTTGCCTGAAAATTTCCAACATTTCTTAAATGATGTTACACTCATTAGTGAATGTATGGGAAGTGAGAGGTATCTGTGAACAAGGATGACATTACCACAATCGCTGTTATGTAAGATACAGGGCTCAGCTTTAAGAACTGGTTGTAAAGTTAGTGATTTTTTTTTCAACTAAAAGCAACCATGGGAATCCATTTTCTGGTACTTGATTCCTTCCCTAAGTATGAAGTGATTAAATTTCAATTTGATCAAAAAGCTCTTCAGAACTACTTGCTATATTAATTTAAATGGCATACGCAGAAACCCAAGCCAATGGTGATGATCAGCAATCTATAGTACTGTATTGTTCCCTAACCTGATTAACTGTCAGTGCATTCATTACTATTCAGCACTACTCAAACACACTTGTTGTAGCTGGCAGGAGGTCCTGTGACGCTGTGAATCTGACACTGTTCCCATACACTTCTGTGTTCGATTGCTCAGGGAACATGCTGCTGCTTATTATTGACAACTTAACTGAAAACAGATTTGAATCAGTAAATGACTAATTCTGTATCTTTGTACTTGAAGAATATTTTTAAATGCTAATAAAAATTTTTAGTTCAGCTGACTAGAAGGTCATTCTCCACCAGCTATGCTCCTGTATTGCTAGCTTTCTTTGAAAACTTTAATAGGTTTTCATTATTTTACTACTTAGTATTGTGATTAGAATAATTTCACTTTGGTAAATTCTGTGTAATTGCCATTTGAATTTGAGAGTGAGAGGTAGAACAACAGAGCTATCCACAATGCCTCTCCTAGGGTGGAGGAGTATTCATTTGTTGGGTTTTAATTGCAAAAATCTTAGATATACCTGTACTTAAAGCTCATGAACCAATGACTTGAGTCGCAAGACAGAAACTGTTTATATTGAGTTATTTTAAATTATTGTAGGAATGTGAGTAGTAAATAATAATCTAGTTTTGTATGAAGGGGTGTAATTCTTTTCTGTTTAGGACTCTGCAACAGAAACATTTGTGTACATGTTAGGTGATTTCTAAAATGTTTTGACTAAATTCATAGTACTGTAAGTTGAAATTTTTACGAGGAATGGAATTTTTAAGCCCTTGTTCAACTTTATCCTATATCTTGCAATTTGAAAGTCATTTAAAAGAGAGTAACTGATAGGCGTGTCGTAAAAAAAAGCACTGGGGAGGAATGTGTTGGATATGAATTAGCAGTTGCCATTTCATTACATATTTTAGTTTTGTAGACTTAGGAGTTGCTTCAGCTTACTATTTAAAAATAACTTGGAAGTACTGTCCTGCGTTCTTTCAATGTGAGAAAGAACGTGGATGATTCTAAAGTTTATCTGCTTTCTGAATATAAAACTGCTTTGGTCTTTTTATTAAACAGAATGGAAATGGGATCACATTTTATATAGGACCATCTCAAAAAAACCTAAACCAAACATCTCCCTCCAAACCTTCAATGGAAAAGATCACAAAATAAATAGGACTTGTTTAATACTGATTTAAGAAATTAAGGTTAGAGTTGTTCTCAGGTTAGGCTTTCTCAACCTGATATTTCAAAGTTGTATTCCTTTCTAGAACCTAGACTTAATTTTAGTTTTTTCTTTGTACAAGGTCTTTTCTTAATGCCAGTTTATTAGAATTACCAGTCTGATTCCAAGGTTGGGGTTCTTTCCCCTGTTGTCTCTCTAGATGTTGACAAGTTATATATTTTGATCAATTCAGCGTCCATAATGTGGGCCTCACAATCCTTCATCAGTCCATCTTAAAATGTAAGGTTATCTCAATTAATGTTAAATATAGCCTGTTTAGGTGCTTATAATGTTGACATTAATTAAGAATTAAATATAGTAGCAAGAGCTTTGCTGCATTCATCTGTACTCAGCGTTTACTAACGGATGCAACAAAACCAACAGTCTTACTTCTAACTTGCCCCTCTCCCTCCAAACGAAGAGTTGACTGGGTTGTTTATTTCTCAGCATTAGCTTTTATCCAGCTGAAGCCTTGGTCTTATGTAGAACTGCAGCTTTTATACTGTGGTCCATGAGAGTGGAGTTAGTCGTGACCATGACTTTTTTTTAAAATTTTTTTTTTTTAATTGAAAGTGTGATGGTAATGCTTTTCACTTTCTGAAGACTTAATTTTCCCTGCTTTTGCTTGGCAAGATTTTTTGTGGGAAGCTGAATATGTGCTTCAAACTCTTCCTGAAAATCCTCTGATATTCCCAAGACAGGTCTTGACCGTGCGATGGTGAAGGGGTTAACTCCCCAGGCTCCAGGATCCGTGGCAATAAGGGGTTTTGTTGAGGGTCATACATGGATGGGCCACTTCCAGTTCCCTCCTTTTATTTTAGTGGGAGCTGCAGAGAGACGCTAACCAGGGAGCAGCTGACGTGCTAGACGTACATTGCCGTCATATTTTTGTCTCCGTCCCTGAAGCAACAAATAAAAAATAGATAGAACTTGATGTGACTGTACAGCAGAAGAGGAAGGGCTTTAGGGAGGGCAGTTGAGGTAAAAAAGGAAAAGCTAAAGAATCAAAAAGGAAGCAAGCAAGACGTTGAACTGAGTAAAGATAAAAATATGGGGATTTCTGGAATAAACTGGAAAGCCTAATTAGAAAAAGGAGAACAAATAAGTCTCAGAAAAGAGTAAGGGAAAAGGAGAGACCTTTTTTAATTATTTTTTTTTGTATTATCCTTCTGATAGATCTCCAAGTTAGAAAAAGGACTGGCTTTCAGCATGTGTATTGTGTTGCTGATGGCTAATTTTGGATCTTGTCAATGTTTTGGGGAACAGAAGGAGAAGCCTTTCTTGATGTCTGTATTTGTTACGGTCATTACAGAAGAGAATTGACACAAACATAAATATTGATTATTATTATAAATAGATCTTTTTACTATTTGTCCCACTTTAAACTGGGTTTATTGTGCTTTAAAAAAGCTGGTTAGTTTTTGGTAAATCAGAGTGTGGGAATTAACAACCTAAGAACGTCCCTCTGATGTCCCTGGTTTAGTTCATTAAAACAGGTGGTTTCTGCTTCTGATTTTTTACCAGGTTATGAACGTCTGCTAGTGCCAGTCAGAATGCAGGGTTTCAATTTATCTTTGCAGAAACATCTGTGCTACTATAATTAATACTATTTTAATACTTCAAGTTAAAACCTTTACAGATCATTGCAAGTAACGCAACACATAACAGAATGAGAAAGAAGTGAACCATTTGGCATGCAGGATAATTATTTTAATCAAATTAGTATAGTAAACCGCTAGAAAAGGAAAAAATGAAAATTTTTATTTAACATTTGGTCATTTCTAGTGCATGCATGAGTAACTCTTTGCTTCAGTGCATATGTCAGTGTACGTTTGTGGGTAGATTTTGCCTTAATAATGAGAGAGGGGCTTCACGCGCTATACCCATTTTAGCCCTTTCCTCTGTCCAGTACATCAAAACTGTGTGGAGATTGTGCTGGTCTCCCTTATTGGACTGGAACAATAAAAATCCGGGTTCAAATTTTTAGTGGTAACGACTGTACAATTCTGTTACTTTAAAGTGAAGCATAATTTTTGTCTCATCTTTGGTCTTGCCAAGTCAACTATTGCTTAAACTTTTACTGTAAGCACCAATATGTTTTTGCAAATAGTTTTCTCTGCATGGGCTCTGTGCAGGGTTTGGCAAGGATGTCCCAGATAAAAGTAACAGCTCTGAGATTTACAAGTATTTTATTTAGTATGCACATATCACTTGAATTGAATAGGAGGTGTCCCTGTCATTTAGAGGAATCAGAACTTACGTCTACAGCATCACAGTCAGAAGCAGACTTGGTTTTTTTCTTTTGACAAATGAACTATCTGCTTTGATTCATTTTTTATGAATCCAGAGTCAAGCCAATTCTGTGAAGAACAAGTAAACCAAAAATCATTAGAAAGATTTTGCTCTTCGGAGCACAAGTTCAACTTTTACCACAATTCGGATTTAAAACCAGTTCTAATTTGAATGATAAATTGGTGAAACATAGCTAAGCATAGGTACTTATAGGGATATCAGTGCAATCTGATACAATTACTAAAATTAAAAATGTGTCTTAAAGTACTCGAAAAGTAATCAAAGGCAATATTTTTTTGCTAGTCCAGGATCTTGTTGATGTACTACTTATTACAGAGGTTTAGTGTGTCACTAACTTGTTCAGAGTGATTTCGATACTAACCTGGCTTTTGAAAAGGAAGGAACTATCTTTGAAGAGTAGGAATTTACGTAGCATGTTATGTGATTGGAGACTTCTGGTTATTGGTGGCTGTGCAGTGACTTTATTCCTCACCTGAAAATATGGTTGCATTTTTTATAAAGAGATTAATATTGGAAAAAATGTGTTTAAGTTATACTAGGAAAACAGAAAAGTTTAACAATTAATTTCCTCCTCTAAGTGTTAATATTATTTTTAAATTACATGAAGCTGAAATTCATTAGGTATTACACATGGAACAAAAAATTAACCCACACATTATACTTCATTGCAAGTGCCCACATTTTATATTTTTGGTGTGTGTGGAAATAATACCAAAATATTTTAAAACAGTGTGTTTAAATATGGCATCCTGTGATTTCAATGACAGCTGTGTGTACCTGGTTTTGCTTTTATCCATCAGGAAAAAGATGCTTTCAAGTACCGCTGGGGAGAACAAACTGACAAAACATTTCCTCAGATGACAAAATAAACCAGACAAGTGGCCATTCTCTTTAATTAAGATTACTTGTCAGAGGGAGAAAAATGCAGATTTTTATTTTTTTTTATGTGACAGTAGAATTGCCTCCAAGACACAATGTCACATGTCACATATTGTTGGCCATAGAAAAATAGCAACAGCATAGCATTTGTTGCTGGCTTTGTTGTCTTCTGTCAAGTCATAATGGAAATGTGAACAGTATAAAGGTGAAATCAGTAATTAGATATGTGCTTCAAACTGATTCTTTACACAGTCTCATTTCTGGCCTATGTCCTGCATTTGCTCTGGGAAAGTAGTTTTAGTTTATCTCTACTAATTAAATCTATTCAACTTAGTAAGTTTCAAATCTGTAAATGATGTCATTGATTATGAGTTTTAAATTATATTTCTTTTTGGCACGTATGAAAGTCACGTTCATATTTGCCGAGATCCATCGCTAGTCAGAAATAAGGATCAAAGCAGGGAAACGAGCCGTGGTCTTTAAGATGGGATAAAAAATGACATGCAACTTTTCTTCATTGTTCATAAAATGAGTTGTCAATCTTTGCTCTTCCTTAGAACTATTGATTTAAAAAGATCCCTTTAAAAGAGCTTTTTAGTGATTTCCTGGTATTGTTCAGTAGAACTTTTAAACCAAAATTTCCTTCCAGGTTAAAATGATTGCTCCTGTGTTCACTATTTGGGTACTTGGAGTTTGGAGAGTTGTCCTTTGGGTACCAAGCCAAGCTGTCATGCTGTGCTGCAATGCTGGGTGTTAGTGTTAGAGACACAGGGCGTGACACCTCATGCTTTACTGTCACCTTGGTGTTGTGTAAAAATGACGTTGCGAGGCTGCGAGTGAAGCCAGCGTGAGCTGCCGGGGAGCGTCCCGTGTGCCGTACGCGAGGGCCACAGCTGCTCCCGGGGAGATGGACTGTCTTGTTTATAGGAACATTCTAAATCTTATTCCAGGTTTTGACTCAGATGAAGAATTTGGGCCGTTCTGTCATCACACGCCGTTTCTAGGTGATGGTCTGGGATTGATGAATTTTGCCTTTTGTAAACTTTCTTTAATATTTCCTACGTTTGCACGTTTGCATGATAATGCAAGCTTCGGGCGTGCGGGGTGGTAGAGCAAGGGGATAAAGGGCAAGGCAGGCATGTTGTCGCCAGAATTGATACAAGCCTACAGACATGGATTTTGTTTGACAGAAATAAATTAAATCAATCTCCACAAAATACGGATTATTTTTTTTTTAAAGAAGGCAAATTAAATCCTAATGAATGCATCATTTACTCCTGTTCTGTGCAATGACGATCTGCATGGCATACTTCTTTTATGTGGTGACTGATGTATTTTGGCAGCCACACTGTATATCCATAGGTAATTACATCTGTGCTTGTTAGATTATGTTCTAGTGGAATCCAATGGAGATAATAGCGTGCCTTAGTAATACGTATAAAAAAAACCTCAGTTGATAAAAACAGTGTGAATTTATTGTTTGTCAAGTATGCAGATTACCATTAGGGTCTCCAAATGCTTGAGACAGTAAAACAGTACGAAATGAACAGTGCAGATTTCTGGGGAGTCTCATGGCTTAAAGTCCATGGAAAAAGCAAATCTTTTTGCTGAATTATTATTGTCATTGGTTGTGACCTTGAATTCTCAAATGGTTTTCTGCAGATTTCATCAAGACCAATTTACTGTTTGTATGAGCGTTAGCTGGTCCAAACAAATCTGTTTTACTCTGCTGAGAGACGCAAAAAGTTTCTTTGACGTTGCCTTTGGATGCAGATGTGGGCAAGCCAACTAGTTGAAATATACTTTACATCTGCTGGTTATCTTCAAAGCTGTGATGTAGAAACCTACATCCATTTCTCTAACTGAACCAGGATAATGGCTATAATATAGCCTGTTGTTGTGCATATCTGTCCAGCTTTAAACATATCCTTCTGCTACTTTTTTACAGATCAGAGAGTAGCATCTTTTTGCACCTTGAGTGATATGCAGCAAGCTCGAGGCTTGGAGGGAACACAAGAGTTACCTTTGGATGAGAGTCCCACAGATGGAAAAGATTTCCTTGAGGCTACTGGGTATGTCAGAATTAAAGCTTATTTCTTACAAAAATACTTTAAGAAAAGATTTTTCTCTTCGTGTTGCATGTCAGATTGCCTGTATGCTTGTTTCACTGCTGTTTGATGGCAGACCCATTGCCTTGACTTACCATGTCTTTAATTTTGAAAAAATGTTGATTCTTGTAATCGACCCCTGAGCAGTTCTAATAGAGTCAGATAAAACTCACTCGCTGGAATAGGACTCTAATGCAGAGTACGGTTAGATGCAGAGTTTCAGCTAATCAAACTTTTCACTATTCCTCCTATATGATAGGAATCTGTGCTGTGTTTATTTCTATTTTCATTATAATAGAACCGATAACAGGAGCTCAGTTCTGTAGTATACAATAACCTTATCTGCAGCAAACATCTCAGGTGTTCCTACCTACCTTTTGCAACTATTTGCTACTTGCAAATCCATATTTTTTTCATTTATACAGAGGTAAATAAATCAAGGGAACCTGTAACTGAGGACTGCTGGGAACTTTCATGCCAAACTGACCAATTCTTCAAATTCTTCCCAATGCTCAGGGAGAGATTATTCTCCTTCTTTTTTTCTTCTTTTTTTCCCCTGTCTTCCCTGCTGTGAGGAGTATACTTGTTAAAATATAGATTTAGCAGTATAATCTGTCCACTAGCACACTTTAGAAGAAAAACACATCTTTGATTAGTTTTGCTTTTCAGCTGCAGGAATAGAATAAATGGAGGAAGAAGTCTTCTTGCTTGTTAGACAATCGCATTTTAATTTGAACCAATTTTACACAAATTAACTTACATGGGAAAGCGCATTTATTGTAGTGACTCCAAAGTCCATGTCCTTCCTCAGCCTGGTGATCAGTAAGGACTGCAAAAGGCTGTTAAAGATGTTCTACTTTTAGCATTGGCAAATCTGTCAGATTTGTGCATTTGCATGAAGCAGCTGACTCAGCTTTGTGTATAAAGCTTCTCTCTGCAGCTTCTGTTTTCTAGACAAAATGATTCACGTTATGGCTGATCTCATCTATCCAGTATGGGAAACTGTCTCCCACACTGCTCATTGTCACAGAGGAAACAGAGGCTATTCCCAGTATTTTCCTGCAGTCATGCCTTCGATTAACCTGTGGCAATATTTCGTATGTTTTGACCTTTAAACAAAATATTTGTCTCCATAAAGCCATAGGTTTATGCTTTGCTGGAAATGACACAACTGCAGAGCAGACAAAAGAACCCTTAACAGCTCTTTTGGTTTCCAGTAATTGTTGCTGCGGCTTGGTTCAGATTAGTACAGTCCTTATCAGACAGCAGCTTGCTAACAAATGTGCTTGACATACCGTTTGACATCCACTGTGAGGGTATGTGCAAATAATTCCTAAAACATTCCTTCTTAAAATCATGGTAATTTCTGCCTGATTTGCACGAGAGGCAGTGTCACCTTTCAGATGCTGCAGCAATGGGTTTGTGTTCCAGTAACAGCCTTTTGCTGGTGCTGGTTTTGTCTGTGTTTTCCTAACTATGCCTAGATTGATTTGTTTCCTTTGCTATCGCTGAAAGTGTTACTCTGCAAAAGCTTGGGCAGAAAGTGTTTTTAACAAACCCAGAGTGAAGGCAGTGATTTACTTTACAGGGAACACGCTCCGAGTACTCTGACTGGAAAAGTGAACCAGCTAGAAGTCATCCTCCGGCAGCTACAGACCGACCTGAGAAAGGTAAGAGATCATTATCAGTATTATTACTCTCCATTTTTAATAGTTATCATTTTATGCAGAGTTCATCAAGGGCTTGAAAACAGTACATGAGTTAAACATCAGGTGCAGAAGGTCCTGTGGGAATGGTTGGGTGAACCAGCTGCTCCAGGGCTGATGGGTCTTTACTCCAGAACAACTGTCCTACAATATAGTCATACCCCAGGAAGAATGAGGCACTTAATCTCCATTGATGGTACCTTGGATTTAACAGAGGGATGGGATATGGACATGGGCACTATTGCTAAGTGGTTAACACTCCAGATATGTCCTCCTTGTTGCCTTGTGGTGTCTTGATCGTGTAATTGCTTTGTGTCTCATTTGCTGTCTAATTTCTGAGTTGGAAACAATGCCAGGATTGACAGAAATGAGACTGCTTTTGGTAAGAAAATAATCATATAGGGGAAAATTTTGAAATCAGATATTTTTCTTCCTTAATGTCTGCTTGAAATCAATTCCTTATGACTTGGCTTCTAGGTATGATTTGTAATAGCTAAAAGATTTTTATCCTTTTAGTGCTTGAATTTTTTGTTAAAGAAACTCCTAAATTTTTTGTATTAAAAGTAGCATCTAGTTTTCTTTTTAGCTTGCAATATTTTCTCTGAACAAATGACGTAGGTGGAGCATATTTGGGGAATTAAGTTACAGTTAGTAGTTTTCAGAGTGGATTAGGGAGCTCAAAAATATAGCTGTATGACTTGCACAGAAATATTAACAACAAAAATAAATGTTGCCATTACGACTACTCACTTTACCCAACTTGTATCTTTGTTAACCAGGAAAAACAGGACAAGGCAGTTCTCCAAGCAGAGGTGCAACATCTGAGACAAGATAACATGAGGCTTCAGGAGGAGTCTCAAACAGCAGCTGCTCAACTGAGGAAGTTTACAGAATGGTTTTTCAATACGATAGACAAAAAATCGGAATGACTGGGCCCCTGGAAAACACTTACTTGAATAATGTAACAGCTGTGTTTTTTGAATTAGCGGGGTCATCATTTCACTGTGTTCACAATCCATTTTAGGTGTTTCTGCTACGTTCTCTATCCAGCTTTATTCGTTTGAAAGGGAGAGCGAGCTGTGGTAATCAGTCTTTAAATTCATATGAAGAAAGCAGAGAATAGCAGATATTTGTTTGTGTGCAGATGAATGTAAAAAATCCTTAGTGTCATTTTAGACATTTTTTAGAAGATGCTCTGTCTGGGGCTTGCCTGAAGAGGAATATTCGGGGTTTTAGTTCCTGCATTTCAGGTGCACTGGTGAAAACGTTATAGCAATTTACATTAGCTTGGGCTTCAGTATTGTAAGATAAAAAGAATAACCAGACATATACTTTCATGTTTAAAAGGTGCTCTATTTTTTTGTATGTACAGTAGTTTTATTTCCACAGTCCACATTGTCATAGCAATAAGAATGGAGGTATAGTGAATAGTCACAAAGCTGTGTTTATAAAATGTTAGCACTGATGTGTTTAACACTCGTTTGAATGCAGATACATTAGAGATTATTTATTTGCAGGAGCAAATGGTGCCTGAATATAAACAGTGTTCTGATTTTCTAAAAATACACATGCCTTGTATATGGCTCACTGGGGTTAGCCCACTCCCAATTTCAGTTACTTTTGTATAGTTGATGTTCAGCTAAACAGTTATACTGCTTAACTATTGAAATCATGTATGGTGTGAGCCAGCCAATCAATTGTACAATGCCAAATTTGTTTATCTTTGTACAGAAGCTTTGATCAAGTGTCTTGTATTTAACACCTTTATTTAAGCTTATTTAACCTTAAATTGTTGTTTTTATAAAGTTTGTTTTATCTGCACTATGGTGAGGTCAGTTGGTTGCAAGTTGTAATATTTTTAGCTTGCCAAGACTGTACTGAGGAGTTCTAGAAAATTCTAACAATTGGATGCTGCTAGCACACAATTGATTTGTTTGTATGCTTTAACATTTTTAACGGTTTAATTTGAAATGAACATACATCCTGCTTTTTTAATAAATGTTAAAAATCTGAACCTGAATTATTTTGTGTTATCCATGATTGCTGTCATCAGTAACAGCCCAGGCTTCTGTTCAGACCACTTTCTAGGAACTCAGTCCAGAGACAGTCCAAGCCCCAGAGCTCTCAGGATCCCTGTGTTACCAACGAGGGATTGTCAACATTATCAAAGTTCTTTTCTTTGGTGCTGTCCTGTAACTGAGGAGGTAGCTTCATGGGTCAAGGAACAAAATCTGTTTTGGCAGTTCACAGATGTTGATTAGTGACCTAAGAGGAAAAAAGAAAAGTTTTACCCCCCAAAAATACTGAAGAAAGTTTTCAAAAGGAGTCTAGTTTTCTCATATTAATTTCCATTAGTTGTAGCAGCAAATAGTTTGCCATCATCCTGTGCCTGCAACTGAGGCTTTGATTGCAGCGTTAGCATATGTGAGAGGTTTTGTGTATAGTGCTGAGCTTGAAGACTACCCCAAAAAAGTAGTTTTGCAAAATGAAATGAAGCTAAGGAGCAGATTTGAGTTATCCTTCTGAGAGAAAAAAAAAGTAGTTCAAGATCATGGTTGTATCCCAGTTTCCTTTCAGCAGCTGAATGCATTCAGGCAAACCTACAGAGAATTATTGAGTAGTTTAAAAATATGTTCAACTGATGCAAGTAAAATCCTGTGTCCGCTGTTAGTGCACGTTGACTAAGAAATGTTTTGTAAGTTGAACAAACGTCTGCCTCTGCTATAACAGTTGTTCTGAATGACTGATCTTAGGAAAGATTGCACATGGGCAAATAATTACTACATTGAAATGAAAAAGACTATTCTGTCTTTGTATTTATCGTTCAAACCTCTGACTTCTACAGATCAAACAATATCCGTTGAGATGTGTTAACAGAGTAATTAAACATGGCAGTCATTCTGATTTCAGCACCTTAAAGGAGTCATTAGCAAACCCATCGGACTGGAGACCTTGCCCAAATAACCGTGCTGAACAACTTGGGCAATTTGTCGGCGAACACGAGAGGATTGGTTTGTCCGCTTTGAAAAGCTGTGCTGACTGAAATGAACGTGTTCCGAAGGGACGGTGTTTGGTTTGTGTAAGAGTTTATAGAGCAATATTCATTTTGTCTCTTAATCTCTCTGTTATTGAAAACAAGCATTGTTATAACTACCTGCACAAAAAGGATATTCAGTAGTTACCTTTCTTCTTTTCCCATCCAACTGGAAATATTTTCCTTCCAAAAGGGACAGAAAGCTTTGTCTACAAATCTCTTATTCCCTTTGCTGACAAAAGCAGTTGTGTCAGAGGCACGTGGTTCTTCCTGAATTAACTTTCACCGTGGAAAAAAGTTTTTAGTCTGGCTGACATTGTTTGAGTAGCATGTGGATACAATACCTATCAGAGACCATAGCACAGTTTTGGCGTAGGTAAAGGACATTTGGTTGTACATTCTAATTATTTTTTGAGAATAATCCTCTCAGAGATATTTTGCTAACGAAAATGCCTGGTTTAGGCACGTGGAAGCAAAGGCTAAGTCTACATAAGCACCTAGTGTGGAGCACTAGGAAAATGTAGTGTGTTGGTACCCCAGGTTTTGGTGATGGGAGGAGATCTTTCAGCCTCTTGCAACTGGACCTTGTAGTGGCTGAAATTGTGTGTTAGGTGGCTCTGGCTTAGCTTGGTCTGGGGGCTCTGTGCTCCAAGAACAATCCGTATGAACTGAGTCAGAGTAAGCGGGGATGGCTGGGAAATTTCAAAGATGTGTTTGTGATCTGAATTAAAACAGGAATATGGAAGTGGTTTAAATGTCAACAAAGTCTTCCCAGCACAGCGGGCCGTGCTGTGAAGTACTGACACGCAGAAATCAAACATGTGAGCCAACACAGATGTTTGCTTCTATAAAAGAGGTGAATATAAATCATGGCAAAATTACAAATTGCTCTGCTTCTGCCTTAAAAGTGGCACCCTACTTTATATGTAGGTCTTTATTGAAGGGATCCTTACTGAGACATTTCTTGCAATGTGGACCGTATAGTTTTTCTGAGACCACTATTATAAGCACAAGGGATAATTGTTGGTATTTTCTCTTTTCCTGAGAGCGTAGTCATACTGTGGTTTAGGCATGAGATAGCTTTATACAGAAGCTATCTATGTCCTCTGTATTATTTAATATAACTTCTCAAAGTTATATTTTTTATGCGTAAAATACAGTCATGTGGGAAAAATGTTTTAAAATATTTGTAATACAAACTAGCTTATTGTAGAGCTAGTAAAACAATTAGGAAATTGCTTAGGAAAACAATTTTCAATCTGGAAAGAAAGGATAGAATTGCTGTGTGCATGGTGGTGGTGGTGCAGCACTTCTTGAGCTCTCTGTGCTGGCGGGTTCTAAAACAGAAGAAAGTCAGTGAAACTCAGAAATTGGTGGTGTACCATTTGAAACCATCAGAACCGTTCATTATTGCTGAAACAAGTTATTCTTCACCCTATCTTCTCTCTTCCACAGAAAAAATTAGAAGAAAAATAATGTCTTTGAACCTAAACGCAAACAAAAGCTTGCTTCCATGTGTTTGGGAGCAGATTGTGCAAATTGGGAGGGAAAGGTATACTTTAGTAATTATAGAAATAAATTTGCCAGGGGTATAAATCTTATTCTCAGCTCTTTTCTCTATGCACACAGGTTATATTTTTCATTCGAATCCTTGTACTTCCTTTATTTCATTCTCTCACCATGTTCCCTTGCTTTTCTCTCAGGAAGAGTCCAATGGTGCGTGAGCCAGAAGGAAAAATTCATGCAACACATCTCTGGTCTGGACAGCCTGGGAGAGGTCTGCGTGGATTTAGACAAAGCCATAAAGAGGCAGGCTCTAAACATTTTGCAGTCCTTTCTCCTACATTGGCTGCAGAACTGAAAGCAAGGCAGGTACGATCCCACCCAGCCTTGCCAATGTAAATCTTTGCTGTTTTGCAGACTCTGAAGTCACTCGCTGTCTGACTGCAGTACCAGCTGTCGGAATCAGTTTTTTAGTCATGGGTAAAGCAACCACTCAAGAATGTATCTTTCCAAAATAACTGTATCTAGCAGATTTCCAAAACCTTTACTAGGGAAGCAATTAAAAAAAAAAAAA
>VZTO01010483.1:3559-56421 GCA_013400615.1 Syrrhaptes paradoxus | reverse complement strand
AAAAAAGAAAAAAGAAAAAAGAAAAAAAAGAAAAAAAAAAGAAAATAAAAAGATGGGGGATAGGGAGGACATTTTCTTAGGTTTTATTTTTATTTTCCTTTCAGACAGACAACAAACATCGCTAGCTGTTGCACCAAGTTGTAGGGACATGAGAATGGAATGAACAGGCCAAATTGCTCGTAGCCTGACAATTTAGAAATCACTCAAAGGGTTCAAACTTATTAGTGGTGGAATCCTGTTTATTTTATTGACTTCTCTAGGGAAATAGTTTTATGTCCTCTGTTCCCTTTTTTTTAACATGTGAACTTTTTGCTGCTTCTTTGCTACATAGCATCACGGAATTAATCTAGTAGTAGTCATATGGATGTTGTCTTCATTGGAACAAACTGGGGCTGATAGATGAATGATACAAATGTGTTAGTTGTGCAGAAAAANAAAAAAAAAAAAAATTATTGACTACGCTGTTAATACCCGTTCAGGTGTCCTTGTGTCTAGACACCAGTTGGAGGTGTTTAAAATAAATCTGAGGAGAGATGATGGAAAGTAAAGAGACAAAGACATGCCATGTCGCAAAGAGGGACGTGCGAGGTGCATCAGGAGTAACGCGCAATATAGGAATTGTGCTTGTATGGATGACAGGTGACTCGATGTCCAAAGGCTAGAAGTTTAATAAAATAAGAAAGTTTCACGTAACTTGTTCATCTTTTGTAAATCCACCGTTCAGAACCCAGAAAGCAATTGTAAAAATACCTCAGGAAGAACTTTTGTCATGAGTTAGCCCTGAGCAGAAGGCTTGGAGTACTCAGATCGTTATGACTTGATGGCTGAGCAGTAGGGACAGGTTTTACTGAAGACAAATTCAACGTGTTAGAAGCTCACTTCTTTTTGGCTTTGGTTGCTGTTTTGAAACTGATACCAAAGCGGTTAAAAATAGAATAAATAAGTGATCCGAGGGCTTCCCAATATTAAATGCTCGTCTAGCCATCTGAGGTTCTTGTTACCACTGACACTGTGGTCTTGCTTTCATCGCAGGCGTGACTTTGATA
The DNA here is from genome assembly GCA_013400615.1 of Syrrhaptes paradoxus. NCBI lineage: Eukaryota > Metazoa > Chordata > Aves > Pterocliformes > Pteroclidae > Syrrhaptes > Syrrhaptes paradoxus. The sequence continues at coordinate 55,375 of VZTO01010483.1, read as the reverse complement.
GATAATATTTTCTGATGAATTTTTTGTGTAAACCTGAGTATCCGTGTTCTCGTCAATGCTGTGTTTCTCCCTCTAAGTAGACTTTTTATTTGAGATGCTGGATGTTCCTTTCACGAACCCAAGGCACAGTGTGTCTTTTCAACAAGAAATGTTTCTGTTGTGTGTAAGAAGAATGGTCCAGAAAGTGTATTCTAGCAATAGTGGAACTTCAAGCTGTTTGTGCTCGAGGTTGACTGTCTATCAGCTGCCACGCAGCTCCCAGACTCTTGGTCTTCCCTTCCTTTGCTAAGAGCTGACTTTCTCAATAGGGATTTCAGTAAAAATAAGAACAAACAAAAAAAAACCTTCAGTCTTGCAACATCTTCATTTTGTAGGAAATACAAGTTTTTTTTAAAAAAGTACAAATATCCTTTCTTGTCATTTTCTGTGCCTTTGCCTGTCGGGAAGCTTAAAAAGGAACTCCAGGGTGGCTCAGCATTGAACAATTTAAAGCCTGTTTGCTGAGGTGCTTGGGCACGAGTAGGGGATCTTAAACATAATCACTAATTAATATAAAAATGTGTTCAGCATACTTTCAGTGTGCATGCAGACCAGAGGCAATGTTGTTTCCAGTGAGGGAAATGCTGTTGCATCAATTCCAGTCCATGTTTGCTTGGACAATGAGGAATGAAAGGAGAAAGCAAACAATGGCCTCATTCCTCTGTATTTTAATGTCACATAGCCAACAGAAACTGTATGTCATGTAGACAGAAAAGCTCCAAATGGCACCATTAAATTGGACTGTGCTTTATGGGCTGGGTGGCTGTTTTCTTTGAAAATTTCAGCAAATGTATTCAATTCCTTAGGTGTAAATCAGGTTTAATATAATTGAAATTACTGGAAAGTAAAACTGGGAAAAATAATCAGACTCTGTGTGGAATGGTGAATTACATCCAGACCATGTTTAAAAATGAGGTCAAGCGATTAGAGCAAAAACAGGATATGAAAATAAATTTGAAGTCGTTCTTTATTAACCATGACCTCAGTAGTCCACAGTTTTTGCCTCATTGATTTCTAATGTTAATGTGGTTTAAACTTCTTACTAAGCCCTGAAGAATGTTCTTTCAACGGAACCATATCTATTAAATGAGTCATTTGCTCTTTAAAACTCGAAAGCTTCACAGCACAGCATGCAGTAAGCTTCCTAACGTCTCGCCAATTGTCCAGCAAGACTGTTGATATTTATACAGAGACATTTTTAAGGGATGCTGACAGGAGAGTTTTATCGTCTGTAAATAGCCTTATTAAGGTTCATGCATAAAATCCTCTTGGATTCTTGAAGTGTGACTACGTGCTAAGACTGTGTGTCTGTACCTTCCTTCACAGTCTGTCCTAGTTTGTTACTGCAGAGCAACCCAGAGTTGTTCAGCTGCTGATTTTATTTTTTTTTTTTTTAATAAACCAAACATGAAATAGAAGAGACTGTGAAAGGAGAGAAAGTCAAATCAGTCTTCAGACTAGCTCAGATGAGCATCCTTTTTAATTTTTATAACATCTTAAGGATGCTGTAATAATCTTTTTAGAGAGAAAATGAGATAAATAACTAGGCTTGCATATTTAACAGGTCGGTGTCTAATTCCTGAACACACCATGGGTCCTCTGTCAAGCCGTGCAGACAGCAAACCACATTGCAGGGAACAATATGGTAATAATGACTTGTCCACATGTTAAAAGTTCCCTCCATAAAAATCACTATTTTTCATCTCTAGGAGAGAAACCTCAGCAATACCCACCCTGCATATTTTCAAGTGATGTGGAAATGCTCAGTTATTGTTAATGGTATGAGCCCCTTGGTCAGTGCTGTGGCTGTGAGATCGCTCAGCTGTGCTGATAGGAAACTGAAATGCTCAGAGGCATCGGAGGCACAGATATAGCTGCACCTTTTCCTTGAAGGGAATGTGCCTGAAACATCAAAAGGACGTCCAGTCTCTAATGCTTGATGTTATGAGAATATAGACGAGAGAGAGGTAATTGCTGTCACAGATACTCTGATCTGATGGAGATAGGTTGTCTTTTTTTCCCTAGTGTTCACAACCCCATCTTTGCTCCCTGCCCATGCGGGCTGTCTTTGTCCTCTTGCTTTGAGCAGCTTCCCAGATTGCATGGTCCCATTGACACCTGAGGAAAGTGTCATTTCCCCTTGGGAGCCTGCGGGTTCTTGGTGGGTCTTTGTTACAGGCGAGTCTCCTGTTCATTTTGGACTCTCCAGCCAGCCTGCAGGCTCCCAGCACTTCCTCCAGCAGCTTGCACCTGCCCCACGTGCTGCAGCAAGCTGCTTGCTTGCATGCGGAGTAATGCAGCCTGCTGTGCTCCTGGAGCCCTGGCAACTGTCCATAGCACACAACATGCGTGCGGTAAACAGTGAACAAACACGGGGTGCTGGGCCACCTTGTCTAGAGCGTGCTTTTGCCAAGAAAGATTGGACCAGATGATTTTTGAGGTCCCTTCCAACCTGGTATTCTATGATTCTATGAAATACAGGAGCTACTCTCCTTCCCACTGACCCAAGTGTTTTTGAAACGTTTTCTAGTGGTCATATAATGCTAATTCTGGACAATCTGATGTTACCAGTACTGAGCACAAACTGTGCATTGCAGCTGGAAATGTCAGAAATAAAGTGGTTTGAAAAAAATGTCAACAGCTTAGTCTCATTAATGTACAGGGAGAAGCAGCACAAAAAACTTTTGCTATTTTGAGGAGAACTATATTCCTCAGACAGCTGGTCTTCACTGGATAGATAGGATTTCTTTTTTTTTAATTTGTTGTGGTTTTATTTTTTTAAAAACTATCACAGAAGCCCTGAGGTGATTCAAAACTTGATTGTAGAATTTTGCCTAGTGGCAGACAAATAAGTTTCGGGTTCCTAGGATGTTTTAGGAGTTATGCTCAATGTGCATGAAGTATCTTTTCTGGCATCCAGAACAGTCAACTACAGCTGAAGAACTATCCCTTTGAAAGTGTATTTTACCCCCAGTATATATAAGGTATTGTATGGTCCAAAAAAGCCCTCCTCTGTGAAAATTGTATTTCTGGGGCTTTATATTCCAACTCCGAGCGGGAAATATGGACAACTCAGACTTTTAGTAAGGCTGCTTTTTGCTCTTTTAAAACTATCCAGTGACCTTAAACTTGCTAAGGCAACATTGCCAGGAAAGTAAACGCTTTCTTTCATCTCTAAGTGCCTTTTCTTCGTTTGGCCTATATGGATTTGCCATTTTTCATATGTGTATAGACATCTTCCCCCCACCCCCCCCATGAGCAACCACATTTCCTTTGGAAGCTGTTTCAGTTACTGTCGATTAACAGGAATTACAGTTTGTGACAGAAATGTTGGCTGGNCCAGATGATTTTTGAGGTCCCTTCCAACCTGATATTCTATGATTCTATGAAATACAGGAGCTACTCTCCTTCCCACTGACCCAAGTGTTTTTGAAACGTTTTCTAGTGGTCATATAATGCTAATTCTGGACAATCTGATGTTACCAGTACTGAGCACAAACTGTGCATTGCAGCTGGAAATGTCAGAAATAAAGTGGTTTGAAAAAAAATGTCAACAGCTTAGTCTCATTAAAGTAATGTACAGGGAGAAGCAGCACAAAAAACTTTTGCTATTTTGAGGAGAACTATATTCCTCAGACAGCTGGTCTTCACCAGATAGATAGGATTTCTTTTTTTAATTTATTGTGGTTTTATTTTTTTAAAAACTATGACAGAAGCCCTGAGGTGATTCAAAACTTGATTGTAGAATTTTGCCTAGTGGCAGACAAATAAGTTTCGGGTTCCTAGGTTGTTTTAGGAGTTATGCTCAATGTGCACGAAGTATCTTTTCTGGCATCCAGAACAGTCAACTGTACAGCTGAAGAACTATCCCTTTGAAAGTGTATTTTACCCCCAGTATATATAAGGTATTGTATGGTCCAAAAAAGCCCTCCTCTGTGAAAATTGTATTTCTGGGGCTTTATATTCCAACTCCGAGCGGGAAATATGGACAACTCAGACTTTTAGTAAGGCTGCTTTTTGCTCTTTTAAAACTATCCAGTGACCTTAAACTTGCTAAGGCAACATTGCCAGGAAAGTAAACGCTTTCTTTCATCTCTAAGTGCCTTTTCTTCGTTTGGCCTATATGGATTTGCCATTTTTCATATGTGTATAGACATCTTCCCCCCACCCCCCCCATGAGCAACCACATTTCCTTTGGAAGCTGTTTCAGTTACTGTCGATTAACAGGAATTACAGTTTGTGACAGAAATGTTGGCTGGAAGGAATGTCTGGAGGTCATCCTGTCCAACCTTCTGGACTAAGTGCACCCCCACTTTACCAGGTGAGGGATGGCTTTGTCTAGCCAAATCTTACAAACCTCCAAGGATGGCAATTCCACAACCTCCCTGACTACCCTCTATTATCCCCCAGTAAATTTAGTTTCTTTTTTTTTTTTTTCCTAACATCCACCAAGCCACAATCTGTGTTTTTTGTCCCGTTATCATCTGGCAGTACCAAGATTTCAAGATTTTGGCTATTGTGTGTGTGTAAATATCCTACAGATAGTTGTAGATTACTATTAAATCATCCCTTAGTCTCTTCGTTATCAGGTTAAACAAGACTAAATAAGCCCAGTTCTCTCAGTTGCCCCTTTTTGGCCTTATGATTAAGGCCCCTGACCATCTTGACAGTGCTCTCTGCTGCTTATTACCATCCGTCTTGTACTGGGACTCCAAAACTGAACACAATATTCCAGCTGAAGCCCTACCATTACAGTTAGTTACCCCATGTATCTACAGCATGCAGCAAAACTGTAGTTTCTGCCACTTCCCTTCCTCTTCCCACGAACCCCAACGCTCTTTGGAGCTGCAGCAATGTTTTTTCTTTTTTTTTGTTACGTCTGGGATTTTGTCTGGCTGCAGTTTGAGGACAGGAGATGCTTTGCTATTTATGTCATCTGTGGAAGTGGCGACAAGGGTAAAGACATCCGCCGATGCACACATGGTCCTGATAGACACAAAGTGTTGGTGTTGGGCAGAAGCTGAAGTAAAAACACACACGTAGACCTTCTGTGAGACCCACATGAGCTGAAACTCCCCAGAGGAGTGTGGTTACTGGAAGGAAAATAACCTGCTTTCATTTAAGACTGTTTTCAAACACGGTCTTGCTGTTTGTTGCAAATCCTAGAAGGGTGCTGGGTGGCCATCCTCTCCCTTGTCTTTCTACTACAGATTCCCAAGGAAGAGCTGGCCAGATGAAGCCTCCTACATCTGAACTCACCACACACATTTTCTTAATAGCTGGAGAAGGAAAACAAGGGTTTGCAGAGGATGGTTCAGCCGAACAATATCACGGAGCTTCTCTGAAGTGAGTGACCCCCCGACAGGCCCTCTGTCTCTCTTCAGCAGGAGAGGAGCACCAAAAAAAGGAGTTCCAGGTGTAGAGTTCTGCAGTACAGTCTGTTTCACAAAGTTTGTTGTTGTTCATGGCTTTTGTTGCATTTAATGTTTGAATGAATGCTTACTAAGATCTTGAACAAAATGAGAAATGCCCTGACCTGCTCTAGCTAGCAAGCAAGACCAATGTTCAGGTTATTTGAAGTCAGTCCTGGTTTGTGTTCTACACAAGGTATTATTCCTCAAAGGGGATTTTTCATTTTGAATAAATGAGAACAAGAGATGTGAGATGCACTCACCTAACTTATCTTGGCTGAGACAAGTTTGAAGCCTTGTTGGATGCCTCAGTAAATGATATATGATCATCTGGAAACAGATTTTTATAACCCAGGACTTCTACCCTTTTCAGACAGGTTCTTATGAGGAGCAGAGTTCAGCTGGATTCAAGCTGATGTTAAAGTAGAATCTAGTAGAGCCTCCAATAGAGTCTCTAATAAACAGAGAGATTTTGAGCCTGACCCAACAGTGTGTTTTTCTAGTTTACTACTAGAGTAACTGAATTCCTTTAATCCTATTATACTATATATGAGCTTCAAACTAGGGCTGTTCATTGTTGAATCAAGTCCCGTGTTTTGATCAAGACACGGAGAACTGTGTTTTTAAAAGTGCTGAAGTCTTTGTGTGTTTGTTTTGGAAGATGTTGAAACATGTTAAAGAAAATTAGTTCTAGGCTGAATATTTGTATGACAAGTTCTGCCTACAGCAAATCTCTATGACTGAGCTGCAGATCTCTAAAAATAAGATTTAAAATTGGAATGTTTATGCAAGTCTTAACACTTGTGGTACCAGTGCATGTTGCCATAATAATAAGTTGAATAACAGAGTGTTGTCACACTGCATTGAATTTCTGCCCTCTGTTTCATCTTGTGAGACAAATTGATCCTCAAACATTAAGGCCATAAGGGATTATCTTAATAGAAATGTTTTCTGGATACTTGTGATGAAACACAATATGCTACATGATTCAAGGAACCAATAAATGAATTTATTATTATGATCAGTTTGTAAATTACATTAGCAGCAAAGCAGAAGCACCATCAAACAAAAAAGTAAACAATAACAAGGATTTTTTTCCTATGTCTTTGTCTTACAATCCACAGATGAAAGTTTCTAAAGAGCAAAAATATGCAAAACCCAATAACTGTGTGGGAATATTAACTCCTGCGGTTCCAGAGGATGTTATTTCTAACATAGAGCAATGTAAAACGGTGAAATGTTTCTGGGTCTGCCTTCTCCATCAGTGGCCAAATACAGCAATTGCAGAAAATATGTTAAGGGCAGTTGTGCTTTCTCTATTATTGCAAGGGCAGCTGGTGCCCAGAGCACCTCCAGCGGCATGGGAGAATGGGGACAACTGAGATACAGCCGAATATTTACGCCTCCATGGTGCCAGCATACTGAATCACCTCTGGATCTTTTTCATACTCCTTTGATGCCACTGCTGGAGTTGTTTGGATTGTTCTTCAGGATAATGGGAATTAAACTGGGGAACAGATCCAGGATCTCAAGAGCAAGAGCTCTGCTTGCCTCTCCCTCTTCATGCTCTGGGCTCTCTTGCTGCAGCCTGGGATATCTCCCATAGATTTGAACCCCAGGAGGCTTGAGTGCCTTACCCACCAATCTGTAGAGAGGCTGAAGGCTCCTCCCTCCTCCCACTTATACCTTTGGAAAATTTTGTCTGGGAATGTGGTTATTTTGACTTATTAATGTGAGGCTGTGCTTGGGGCGGTCCGTACTGCTGCCCTAGCTGAGGTTAGTCTCCTTTCTTCGGAGCCTGGAGAGAACGTCATGCATTCCCTAGACAGAAACAGGCGTTGAAAGGCTCTACCTTCAGTCTGGCAGGAGCATCATGCCTTTGATGTAAACTGGTGCTGTAGCAGAACCAGCTCAGATCTGCGGAGCTCAGAGTTCTGTCACTCCCTCCAGAGCCTCTTTGGTTTTGCTGACAGAGCCCCTTACCCCAGAGGTGAATGTACTCGTGCCAGGCGCTGGTTTGAGGGGTACAAATGACCCATAATCTCACAATGATTATGGCAACAGTACGGGTGATATCTCCTGTGAAGAGCTCATATTTGTTTCTCCAGAGCTGCTTTTTGCAAGACTACCCTGAACCTATAAGTAATCTTGCTTTTACATGTGTTTCTCCAGTGGGGCAGGGCTTAGGAACAGTGATGGTTTGAGACAGATAATGCAACAGCATGGAAGTTAAACCTCACAGGAGAATCTCCTTTTGAGACTATCCTGTATTTCAGATCGTTTGGCCTTCCTTCCACATGCTCCACAGACTCAGAGATGAAGGCCCTTTCTGCACTTAAAGGTTTCAGTGCCTAGATCTGATACCCAACGTAGAGAAGGTAATCTTCTACCAGGTGACTGTCTTAAGGAAGATCTTAAATAATTTTAAGCAACCACAACTCAACAAGCTTCAAAAAGATCTCAGGTTTCTGTTACACTCTGTTTTCTCCGATAAGGTCCAAGGCAGAGTTGGGAGTTTCAAAACTAGAGCTTTTCTTTGCTTGTTCTGCTCATCACTCCGCAGAAAAACCTTCACCTTTTGTCCTTACCCCTCAAATGAAATCCCAGCGCTCTGGGTCAGGTGGTCTACTTTGATTCGCTTGCAAAGTGAAATCAATAATCTCATTTAAAAAGCTTGCTGAAGGCAGGGCATCTCCCTCGTATTGGACATGCTATCAGAGAAGAATCTGCCATTCTGGGTGCAACCTGACCTCCAGCCTGCAAGGATAAGTAGCCTGAGAAAGCATGAGGGATTTAGTAGCAAAATCAAATGAGCAGAGAGGTTGTGATAAGAGCTATGTTAGGTTACCAAGGAGTTATTGGGATTATACCATGTTTCAGTTTTTCGGTCACACACTTTTCCCACGGATTTTCTAAGTAATTGTGTTTGAGCCAATATACACAGAGTGATGTAAGGTATATATAGGTGAATATGTTGACACACTGAAAGCGTAAGCAGCAGAAGACATGCTGTTCCTATTACTTGCCTCATTATACACAGATGACAGTCAAAGTCACAGTGTCTCTGTGAAATCATGAGTTTCTGTGATTATTATTGAGAAAATGTCCTTTTTTTCAGAAGGCCGTTTCAGGCAGTGCTGGGGAAGAAAACGAAACCAGCTGAAGCCTGAATGCTATATTTTGGGTTCCCAATGCAGACAAAAAAACCTGATTTTTTTTGTTAATTATGAATACACACTGCTAGTCTCATGGCAGAGGAGACCTGTTTTCAGAACGGGAAATCACGCTGTCCCCAGGTTCCAGTCTATATCTGGTTCTTTTCCTTTAGGGAAGGAATACAAGGCTTTTCCAAGACTACATTTGGGACCAGACATGTATGGTTTTTTTTATAATAATCTCTAACCATGTATCAAATGTCCTTTTAGATTTAAAAAGTGCAGGATTTCATAGAGTGATTTCATCTCCCAAGGCCTTAAAAAATGCTCATTGATAGCCTTGGAGTAAGTGGCACCGCTGCCGAGGGAAATGGGACACTCAAAGATAAAGGAAAGTACAAATTGAAAAAAACCCTGTTCTGTGAAGGTGTAAATGGCCAGGTAGATTTACTGGTGTGCAATCTCCAACTCCCCCATTAGTATCTTGTGGGAGGGTGCAGGGTCCCGTGCACTTCCCCTGCTGTAATTGCAGCCACCAGCCCTAGTGACCCCAGGTGAGTAACTTCAGCACATTTGTCAGAGCTGAGGAGCCCTGTGCTGAACCTGAGGAGACATGTGAAACCACGCAGCACATGTTACAGCAGGAGCACTTGAACTCTGTGGTCCTCCTTGCCTAAGCCCCACTGAGTGTAATGGAGTTGGGACCTCCCTGCTTGTTGTGACTTTGAGGTCCTTCTTACACCACATCAGCTCTTGAGATACGGGGTCAAGCTGGCAACTGATGTAAAGCAGTACAGCCACTGATGGGCAAAGATAGCAGATTCCTCAGCAGAGAGTCACAGTTACATGTCCTCTGGATGTTCTGCAATGCAAACATTCTGCCTCTGCTTTGCTCATGTTTTTTTGCTGAGCTGATGTTGTGCTTGCTAACGACTTGGTTGAACTCTATTCTTAGGTCAGGGGTTGAAGACACTAAAGGGTATTTTGTGAACACTCCAGTGGTTGTCAGGGAATGTGGGTTACCTCACCCGTGGCTGCAAACAACGTGAGACCCTCTGGTGTTGCTATCATCCAGGGGAAATGAGAAAGTTACAGACTGAAGCAAATAGGGAGAGCAAATCAAGATATTCATTACCTTTGGCATGCTTTTGCCCAGTGTTATTCATGGATGAGCAAATGATGGATATCTGGGACATAAAGAAAAGTGAGGAAAAAATATGAAGCATCCCTAGAAACATGGTGAGACTGTGTTCTCCCCATGGAGAAGGAGGAGGAATGGTATTTTCCTGGCAGGAATGGCATTTTCCTACCACTTAAGTAGAACTGCTGCAGTGAAGACTCCTTACTTGGCTGCTTACTCTACAGACCATTGATTCATCATTTCAGAGACCAGCAAGAGCTGTGCATGCATGGGAGGGTCAGGAGAGCTTCAAAGGCAGTTGGCTATGAATCTCCAGAACTTTTTAACAACTAGAAGGTGGGGACAAGGGGGACGTGAGTGCAGCTACAGCAAGAGGAAGGTGATAGAGAGCATGGGAGTGACAGGCTCTGGCCAGTTATTCCTCCTGGAGCTCTGGGCTGACATGTTTTTACATCTGCTGGTGGTCCCATGTGGCTTCCCATCCCAGCTGGAGCAGGCTGTTACACCTCCCAGGACTGCCCAACGCGCAGATTGCCATGGCCAGATGTGATTCAAGCACCATCACTGCACATGAAGGCACACCAATTTTTGTTCTAAGAATGAAAAAACAGTGACACAGCTCATTAATGTCAGACATCTGACTTGTTTCTGGAGGTATGCCTCTTTCGTCAGCAGCTGATTTCTGCTGCTTCAAGCAATGGGTAGCAATGATCTTAGAATGAGTGTTGTCTCAGTGTTTTCTCTGCTTGTGCCAGAGCCATGAACCTGGGAGAAGGAATTGGGTTAAGTTGAGAAGAAGATGAGGAGACTGTCTGGGAAGCCAGAGTCACTGTCATCCCTGTAGTATATTCTGCTGACAACGTGCTCCAAACCTGGTCCTTAGAGCTCTCTCTTGACCCTGGAGAAACCTTGAGTCAGACGTGGGTGCTTCCATTGTTCTAAATATGTCCTTAATTCTCAATTTGTTAGCAGATTCGATGGCACTTTGATATGAATTGGAGCCAGGGAAATGTTAAATTGAAATTCATTTATTTCTCTTCCTTGCTAATAAAAGATGAACAATGCATAAATCTTTGTTCTGTCTCTAGTGCAGGAAGTGAACAACAAACTCAATTTCACCCGAGAGCAGCCAAGAAAAAGCAGCTGATTTTGTCTTTGAAGCCTAAGCATTGATCATAAAATATATATTATTACAGTGCATGCTTCCTCCAGGTGCATGGAGTCTCCGTAGCCACAATGTAAGGGATGTCCTCTTGTTTCTTGGTTATTTCATGTTGTACAAAGCAACTACTCCTATTTATAATGCATGAAATGTTCAGCCACTGGAGTTTTCTGCCTGGCTGATTGTGCCTTGATTTACAATGAACATTAGTCTTGTGATTTACAGACTGCCAGATTCCCTGAGTAGGATAACTCCCTTGAAGAAAGCTTCTCACCCACAGGATGGCTCAGACAGAGAGTTTCACTTGCTTCTGCCAGCTCCAGCCTGGGATCTTGCAAGAAGAAAAGGGCAGGCAAGCAGGATGCGGCAGGTGAAGCAGCAGCCTTGGCACCGCAGACGGCATTTGCTTCAGGTGAAAGGTCTAACATGGGATCACTCCTCCTCTCTCTTGTTATTTGCTTCCAGGTGCCTCCCTTGAACACATGGGTTCTGGCTAGCCTCAAAGTAAAATTGCAGGTCTGTATTTATGTCTCCTGAAACTTTTGTATGGGAGAATTCATCCAATGGTTTGTACTTGTATAGCTCAAGGGCTTGTGCCTGCTCCTCTTAGGAGCCAAGGAGGAATGTCTCCATTTGGGAGCCCAGATCTAAGGTTGCTCACAGTCAGGAATTACCATTGATTTACACAGGGGTATAACAGCAGAGTCAGATGTCAGATCCCACAGCCTGCAAATCCTTGGGAACTAGTTCCCCTGTTTGGTTACCTGGTGTGGTGTCAGAACTGTGCTTTGAGGAGGCAATGGCTCAAGAGGAGCACCGCTCAAAGGAACGGCATCTTCAGGGAGCAATTTGGCAGGCGCAACACCTTTGATGACTTAACGTTGTGCTCAGAAAGAGAGTAACTACTTCTGGCTTAAGAATAAAGTAAGGGACAGAGAGAGAGGAGCTTTGGTTGTACCTTACATGCTTAGAGCAGCAGTCCTTCCTCCTCCTCACTGCCCCATTCCCTGCACTCCTCCTTGAGCTGCAGGGAACAAAGACAGCAGCAGGTTTTTGGGTAGCCTAGATGTGGTGAGGCAGTGTATTGTCACATTCCAATGAGGTACTTTGGAATGTCTCTAAAAGGTATTAATATCACAACTGATGCTAGCGGGCACTTTTGTTGTCAGTCTTGAAAGGAGACAAAAGACTGAGTTACAGACAGGAGACTCACCCCAAATGTGCTTTGTCCAGTTCAGATGTGAAATGCGATCATTGCACACAGTGAGGGAACTCCGTGTGTCCTGTGTGACTGTGCACAGCGCTGCTGGCTGAGGCTTGGCAGTGGGGAGGCTCTCCCAAACCCCAAATCCATGTCAGTAAAACAAAACAAAAGTGAAGGCTGCCAGTGTGGGGCAATTTCCAGGGCTATGGCAGATGCCCGGTGTTCACAGGACTACTTAGTGGATGAAAAGGCTTTGCCATTTGAACACTTCAGGAAACTCTCTCTGTTCCTCCAATAAATTTTCAAAGACTGAAGGGCAGTTATATTCTTCTGGCTACCTTACATCTCTTCCATTTTCAGGTGTCTGAGCATCTCATGAGACTCAGCTGTATGATCTGCCCAGCTCCATATTGGGAAAAAAATGGTCTTCTACCAGATTCCTAAGAGCTTGGGGTCTGAGAATACAGGATGCTAATCAGGTGAGGGGCTAAAATTCAAGGACACCAAAATGGGCGATGGAAAAATTAGAATATTCTCACTGCTGTGTTATTCAGATCAGGCCGAAAATGCTGTGAATCTTGGAGGAAATCCTATTTACAGCAGTTTTCCTAAACCAAGGTGGTGGGCACGCCTTGAAAGGATTTAGTGGCCAACCTTTAGAAACTTCACTCACCTCTTTAGCTTGTGCTTTAACTGTGTTTTCATTGTCTGGGCAAGTTTTCACATCACAGAAACTGGAACTTACTCTAGTAACTGGCTCATCCATGTGATTCTGTAGCTTCACTGAATCATCTCCTGACACTGCATTAGGCTTTGATAAACATAAGAAATATGTTATTTTATAGAAAGAGCCCAAAGACAACTCCTACATTGCCTACTGCTAGGAGAATTTTTCTCCAAGTGTCAGTGATTAAATTATTTTCATTAGCGTGAGAATGTCTTGATTAAAATCCAGCTTTCAAACAGGGCTTTTGTCGTGGCTGAGGCAGCATCAAATGAACAGATCTGTGCCGAGCACCGTCTTTCTAGCCTGTATGTATAAAGTATCCAGAGGTGTGAAACAGAACAGTCAGCCGCACACACAAGCCTCTTTTGGTGGACTTCAGCCAGGCCATTAACATAACAAAGAAAATATGTGCTTATTCAGATTCTATTCATGATCCGTATTTCATAACTTCTAAAGAAGGAATTACTTGAATAATAGCAGTAATAATACACTAGTAAAGTTACTTGTTATAATCTTCAATGTGATCTGACAACTACAGAAAAACACAGCATGCTGTTGGGTATCTTAAAGCGTGTATGTGTGTGTTGAGGGGGGATATGCAGAAGGTGTATCTGCCACAAACGTCATAGGAATCCTTGCTAAAAATACCATTCAGTGTTTCATGATGTACTGTTCACAATAATACTATTTTTTTCCCTTCTTTTTCTTCTTTTTTTCTTTTCTTGGTCTTCTTCACTGCCAGTCTGAAGTCCTCCTCTCCAGCTTTCTAGTTCAGCACTGTGGACTCTGTCTTCACACATCTCTGCAGTAGTAGCAGCCCCTTACACCACATGAGGGTTTTGTCACCACTCACATGGGAGTACTGCCAGCTCAGGGTTTGGGTGGCGTAGCCGCCCAGCACTTAGTGCATAGCTACAGAGGAAAGTCAAAAGAAGGTTATTGAAAAAAGACAGTGAGCTGCAATAAAAAAGATTCAAATCTACACAATAATGCCCTAGAATAATGTTTGCATTCCAGCAAAGACAAGACATTCACTGGCTTGACTTGGGTTTCTTTAAAAATAAATATCCAAGTAAGTTTCCACTGACAGTTTTTCATATCTTTCTTCTGCCTGGTACTGGAAACACAGAAACTCAAATAAAACAAGAGCTCTGTGAGGTGCTTTCTCCTTCAGTTTCCTAAGTTTTGTTTTAAATAGTACAGTCTGGGTGTTGCTGATATCTACCTCTATACTTGGGCTGCTGCATGCTTTCCTGTATGAGATTTTTTTCTAAGGATTTTTTTCTGTCATTGCTAATAGCAGATGGTTAGAATTTTGCATCTGGATGTATGTTGATCTACAGATATACCTTGTCTTCACCCACATAAATCTGTTTTAGGATTAGCTCACTTATTAATAAAGTGCTACGGGTGTTATTTTCCTTCATTAACCTTCTCCAAAGTTGGCAGCAACCCAAAATAATAAGCTTCTAAGGACATTGCAAGGAGCAGGTTTCAGCACCTGCAGGTACAAGAGGTTGTGAAGGATGCAGAGAGAGCTAAACCTGCCCACACCTCTCAAAACTTCCAGGCAGCTTCCAGTTGAGCATCTGGGTTGCCCTTTCAGAGGTAGCTGACCATTCAGCCCTACCCTGGATTACAGAAGACACTGTAGCTATAGATACACTGTGAGGGCTGGAGGTCTGCTGTTTCTCCTTAGGAGCAGCCAGACAACAACCTCTGGTTGGGCTTTCCTCAGTACAGCACTGCCTGCATGTTCAAGAGGATGTCTCCATCAGAATGTCTCCATCAGGACATCTGCATTCTCAGCAGGAGAGAGTCATCTCCCACGAGTCGCTTGTGTTGCTCTCTAGAGGCTCTCCCCCTGCCTCTTAGGGTAAGAGAGCCGATTGATAAATGATCAGGTGCAAATGGAGCACAGCAGCTGCCGTGTTTGACCTCCGGTGTCAAACAGGGCCAAAGAGGTTCTCTTGCCTCAGGTCTGATGACGTGTGGTCAGTGTAAGCCTCTGCTGTGCTTACAGCCTGAGATGCTGTGGCAGCTTGCCATCTCTTTTCTAAATGTGTACAGGCACGTTTATGTATGACAAGGCTTGCAAAGAGTGCAGCGATACTCCAAGCATTATGCTTGAAGGCATGCCTCATCCACAGCAATTACTGAATTACTGGGGAAATCGTATGTACCAAGTCCATGTAATACACGGTGAAAACTCTGGCTGGATTTGAACTATAAATAATATAATGAACTCCATTTGAGGAGGCAGAAACAAAGTAATGAAAAAAAAAAAATCGAGCTATATATTTAAAATGCTACCATGGGCATAATAAACTCATCAGAAAACATTGAGCACAGATGATAACCATTGTTGCTCTGGAAAGAGCCAACAAATTCCTGTGCAGTCAGGGGTTTGATAAAGGGAACTCAAAACTCATAAGGCCAAGCTTTGGGCTGGTTAATTTGCAGTGAGCCAGCAACTTCTTTTTGGTCCTGGCTGCATTTAGTGAAGGACAGGTTCAGAAACTCAATTTAGATCCCACTTCCACTAAATAATTAGGGATATATATTGCTGATATTACTCAGTTTTATGAATATTACCATTGAGCAAGTGCATTAGAGCATGAGAAGAATTGCATTCAGGTGCATGTTGTTCCTATCTAAATTAAAACTTATTAAGCTGTATTATAACATTCAAGGCAAAGATAGGGAAGGATTAAAATGTTTAGTTACTGCAGCATCAGTTGTGAGGCATCAGGACACAGAAATAACAAGGGTTTTTTCTGTCTTCTCAGAAGATCCCAGTTGTGGAGCTGATCCTCCTGTACAGGTGAGAAAGGGAGCACTGGGCAGAGGGGTGATCAGTTCCGCTTTGCTAAACTCCTGCTGATGGAAAGAGATGAAGATCTGGCATCCCTTTGCCAGTATAGCAGGGCTGAGCACTACTTTTCCAGGAGGTTTTCAAGGCATCGAGCTTATCTGAGAAAAACAGATCGATGTCTAAATGATGTCCCCAAAGGGAAGGTCTGGATTGGTTCAACCACTCCCAGAAGGCAAAGCAGCCACACAGGTATGGAGCAGTCCCTAATCCTGATGCCATCTCTGCTGAGGCTGGCAGTCAGCAAGGTGGGGTCAGGTCTTTCTGGTGGTATCTTTCTAGTGTTGGGTAAATATAGCTCTGTGTGATGGCTAGTGACCAACAAACAATAACCAAGTGAATATCTATATTGACTAATTAATTAATTACATGCCTCTCTCTCAGAAGAGCTCTCAGGCTGAGTATGTGCACAGGCTGGCGTGTGCGTTTGAGCTGGCTGAGGTTTGAACTGTGGCAGTTGTGCTGACGCCTACGTTATTTCTTCACATCCCTGCCCGTATCTTCTCCTGATCCAAGTATTTTGACATTCTGGTGTGCTGCCTCAAAGCCAACCAAAGCTGACACAGCTGAGACAGTTGTGTTTGACCCCGCGGGCTGCAGAGCACACACCAGCCCAGGTGTGGGGAGGCTTTCACCCCAATACTCCTGCAATCCTCCTTGCGTGCCCTGGGTGAGGGCCTGGAATAAGAAGCCTTTGCTCACTCAAAACTGATTCAGAGCATAGTCTGGACTGAAAATTAGTTCCTCCAAGTCTCTGATTTCAGCCTGGTATAGAACAGGTGTATCTTTACTGAGAAGAAGATTGTGGATATAACAAAATGCTTGTGCTTAATACCTGCGTGCTTTGCATTTCATAAGCACAAGCATGGTGACTGTATATGGTAAAGCGCTGCCGCGCACAAATATATCAGATCACAGTGGTGTTTTTTTCTCTCTGTTGACTTTCTGGATTTACTGTGATGCTGTGCTTGTCACTTTTTGCTGACAGAAGGAGTCAGAGGTACAGGATCAGAGCCATCAGCTCAGGCTGTGGCTGTGCATCTGACAGCAGGCAGCTTGGATCACCATCAGCTCCATCGGTGCACCCTGCAAGACATGTATTGTACGAACGGGTAGCACAAGTCAAATTTCAAACAGACAAGCAAGAATGAAGCCCTAATCCCTGTCATGGTGGGCAGGAGCTCATATCCTACCTAGTGCTAATTGGCATCTTTGCTGTTGCGCTCTCTCTCTTCAGCTCTGCCCCACATTACCACAATAGCAAAGCACTGATCAATGACCCCAGGGGAAGTGCAGGACCCTATGTGGTGTGGAGCTGAATGCTTTAGATGACCCCTGGGTGTCAGAGCTGAGGCATGCTAGAGGGGGTTTCTGCTGCCCTTGGACCATTGGTGACGACAATGTCATTCTTTGAGTTTCTTGAGTGGGATGTCTGTGTGTATTTATGCAAATAAGTTGGTAAAAACAATCAGCCCATTTCTGGCTTTAGCAATAGAAGCATTTGCACATGAGGCTCGTACCTTCTGAGACAACTGTTTTTTTTGTTTTTGTTTTTTTTTTTATTTCTTAGGAATTTCTGATATCTCCTGCTGATAGCGTTAATAAACCAGAAGGGAATTGCATGGGTAGTGTTGCCAGACATACGAATGGAGATGTTACTTTAAAGGAAAAACATATTATGTTAGGATACATTGGCACATTCTGTCATTCTCCCCACCTTCACATGCAATTCTAACTGGGTAATAGACTACACATGGAGGAAAACAGAAATGGGAAGAGAGGAGAGGGGGGCATGAAGACACCGTCTTCTGGTTAGACTATAAAGGTCAACAGTTCAAAGTCTAACTAGCAACTTGTTATGAGTGGTCATTGTCAAAGGTTGATACCAGGGTTGATACTATTTAGCATCATAATTGACAGCCAGGATGGTGGGGTGGAGCTCATCCTCAGTGAATCTGTGGATGACACCAAATTGCGGTGGTGGGTAGTGGTCACCACACTGGATGCTGGGGCTGCCGTTTAGAGGGACTTCAACAATCCGAGAAAATGGACTGACAGAAATCTTATGAAGACCAACATAGACCTGTATCCAGTGCAGAACAAGCTCATTCAATGGCACAGGTGGGGGACAAACTGCCTCAGGAGCAGCTCTGTAGAAAAGTTCTGGGGACCCTGGTGAGCAACAGGCTGCACAGCAGCCAGCAGAACCCCTTGCAGAGGTGAAGGCTAACCACTAGCAAGAGTATACCAGCAGGTCAGGAGAAGACATTGTGCCTCTCTATTTGGCACTTTTGAGGCCACATAAGGAGCAGTGACCAGTTTTGGACAGAGTGGGACAAGGCCAGCACACAACTTCCAGGACAGTTAGGGGGCTGGAGCATATAACAGATGAGGAGAAGCTAAAGATGTGAGCTCATACAGCCTGGCAGATTAAGGGTGGGGAAATAATTGCTGGATCCCACTAGCTGATGGAAGTTATAGGGAAGGGAGAGCCAGACTCTTCTCCAAGGTACAGAAAAGACAAGATGCATGTCACAAGATACAACAAGGGATGCTTGGATTAGCTATCAGGAAAAAAAAGTTCCAGTGAGAATGATTCATAACTGGGACATGTTGCCCCTGGAGGTGGCTGGATCTCCAGCTCTAGAGGAGATGTTCAGAGGTCAACTCGTCAAGGCCCCAGGCAACCTGCTTTCTCTTTGAAGTTGGGCCTGCTTTGAGAGATAGTTTGGACTAGGTAAACTCCAGAGGCTCCTTCCAGGCAAAATTACTCCATGGCTGTGTTGTTTGCACTGTTGCTTCCCATTCCACTTGCAGCCTGCAAATCTCAGTCTTTCCTCTTCTCCTTCCTCTAGCTTCGCCATTCATTTGTCAGGAGTACGTTGGCTTGTATACTTTGGCCTTGGGATGGAAAAAAAAAAAAAATCAGTTTAGTCTTCAGCCTCTTCAACTGCTGCACTTCGGGTCAGACATTCATGTAGAGGGGTCATATGGTTTTGTTCATTTGCCACCACTACTGCAAAGACAACTTGAGCTGAGAAGCTACTTCTGACAGCCAGGTTGTAGCCATTGAGGGAAAACTGGAAGTAGTGGGGCAGGTGGATCTTCAAGTTGGTTACAGAAACTGCTGTAAGTTATAAAATGTGATTGATTTCAGTTACTCTGTCCCTCAGAAGGTGTCAACTGCTGTTCTCAAAGCCCAGATTCTCATTTCAGGTGGATTAATGCATTTTTCTGTCATCTTCAAGATAATATCAATAAACCAGGACCTGGGCATTCTGGCAGAGAAGATAACAAAAGTTCCTGCTGCCTTTCCAAACAATGTCAGCTAGTGCTAAAATTGTTTTGTTTTTCTTCAATATTGCTATTGCCTGTCTTTCTTGTTAGCCTAATTGCCAGTCTAATTGCACTTCCTTTTCTCTCAGCATCTGTACAAACCCTCACCCTCTCTTGGTTGCAGAGGCACCCCAACGTTATGCACTATGGGATGAAGATGCACATAAATATACACATAAAAGCATTCACGGACAGGAGAATATCATCAGCCAGCCCTCCATAGCTGGCTACTGCAGCTGCTGAGGAGCTTTGTGCCTCAGCAGAGTGGCAAAACCACTGGGCTGTGGGGAGGAAGATTGTGACACTTACAGCAGCACTAAATTCATCTCAGGCCTCCTCTGACCAAGCTTCAGATCTCTCCTAAAAAGGAGAGGTACCAATCCTAGGGGATAGCAGGCCTGAAACCCACCATTCTGCTCTGGCATGGTGTTACCACCTAGGTGCTGCCACCTCCTTGGGCTCAGCCACCCCAGGAAGAAAACGCGGCTCTGCTCACTGCCTTCCTCAGGAGCTGCATGAAGCCCACTCCCACCAGTGTTTGTTCAGCTATAGACAACAGATGCAATAATGAATGGTGTAAAGCTCATTAACAGCTGCAGAGACCCGAACATTTCAAATGCAGTGTTACAGAGGCACCAAGTACCATTTAAACACAGTGTGAAAAACTTTCTGCTCTTCCCAAGCCATCCTCCCCTCTCCTTCTTACTGGCATTGCCTCTGCAGGGGCACCAGGCATCTTCAAGGTCACTGCTCCCACTCTCCTCTGGGGTTTTCTGGGCTATTTCTTTGAAGCGAGGCCCAGAGGGACCTCTCCTCCTCATGGCTGGGCTGTCACTCATAACTTCACTTTCTTGTCTGTCTCTCCTCTGTGAAACAAGACCTTGTCCCCTGAGAGCTGCTGGGCACGTCTGGTTGCTCTTCCCTGGAAAGCGCAGCACTTGTTTGTGCTGATAAGGAAACAGCACCTTGCATAGCAGTAAAGAAAGTCCTCAGAAAAGGGAAGATCCAAAGCACTAATTCAACAGAGTCCAGGGACTCGGGCAGGCTCTCTGCATTTCTGCTGGTCACCTCTGGACCAGCCGTGAGGACCAGGGGAGCATCACTGGGGGCTCTGCAGGGATCCTTGGAGTATTTGATGGAGCTGCCATTATCTGGAGCCAGAAGTATAGGCCAGCTCCTTGGGCAGAGTTAACACCATCATGGCAAGTAAGGCTCTGGGTCTGTGATCTTTAATATCCTGGGAACAGCAGGAAAAAGGTAAAGTTTTCCCTAGTTACTTTCTTTGAAGTCACCAGTAACTGACGACTCCACTCAAGAAGCTGTCCATGCAGCTTGCCCTGCTCCTCCCCAGGACCAGCAGAGTTAGAGGCTGGCTGCTCACAGCTGGGGGCTAGTGGGGAAACATTGCACCTGCCCTTCCAAATGCTGCCTTTGCCCCGCCGTCCTCCCCTCTGGGGACATTCCCACAGCCAGCACTTACCCTGAGCTCTGTTGTGGTGAGCTCGCCTTTCATTTATGGTGTTAAAAGCTTTCTAAATCTGTTTTTTTTTTTTTAATCCTTGCAGTTTCCCCTAAGGTAAACACCTCAATTTCAGTCTGAGTCATATCTCCTTACGCCACTTTTGCTGACTGCTGAGCTAAGTGGTGTGAAGGATCTGCCTCTGAGTAGATGTTGCAGCCCAGCACCCCACAAGCACGAGAGCCTTCAAAGGAGCTGAAGCTATCCAGTATTTTCAAGACTGAGATACAGACAACAGATCATCATTAGCATTGCCGTCACGGTGAAATGCCACACTGGTTCCCCCAATGCCACAGAGCTCTCCCACCCTGCCTGAGAGCGTGGACATCACTCACAGCCTTTCCTTTCCTTTCGCAGTAATAGATGCTGTAGATCCTTCATAGGACTACTGTCAGTCCACAATAAATTACAGCTGCCTTCAGGTAGCTGCGACTTCTGCATAGACAAAGGCCATGCCCTGGTACCATGGGATCAAGGGTGCACAAGCCAGGTGGCCTCTGACCACAGCATGAACTTTTCCTGCTCTTCTCTGTTTCACTGGTTTTGTCCACCAGCTCTTCCTTCCTTGATTTCCCTTTTTTTCAACTTCTCTTTTTCAGTCAAAAGCTTATTCATTCCCTGCAAAGTCACCCTATAAAAGTGTTGCACTTGGGCCCCTCGTGAAGGGGTTTGAAAGAGAAGTGTCCAGGACACCAGAGGTTCCCCGAGTGCAGCCTCGTGGAGGGTGGCGAGACACACCTGCTGCTCCTCCCACCGGAGGGAAAGCCCAGCTATCCTGTGCCACTGACCCTTAGGAAGATGCAGAAGAGGAAAACTCCCAGTGCAAGAAGTACAGCAAAGAGGAGAGAAGACCGTGTCACCACTAAGTGACAAGTGGCTCCATCTGGGTACTCGCCTCCTTTCAGCACCCATGTCCAGTTCGCAAGACAGCTCTTAGACAAACTGCNCATTCACAGGCAGGAGAATATCATCAGCCAGCCGTCCATAGCTGGCTACTCCAGCTGCTGAGGAGCTTTGTGCCTCAGCAGAGTGGCAAAACCACTGGGCTGTGGGGAGGAAGATTGTGACACTTACAGCAGCACTAAATTCATCTCAGGCCTCCTCTGACCAAGCTTCAGATCTCTCCTAAAAAGGAGAGGTACCAATCCTAGGGGATAGCAGGCCTGAAACCCACCATTCTGCTCTGGCATGGTGTTACCACCTAGGTGCTGCCACCTCCTTGGGCTCAGCCACCCCAGGAAGAAAACGCGGCTCTGCTCACTGCCTTCCTCAGGAGCTGCATGAAGCCCACTCCCACCAGTGTTTGTTCAGCTATAGACAACAGTTGCGATAATGGTGTAAAGCTCATTAACAGCTGCAGAGACCCGAACATTTCAAATGCAGTGTTACAGAGGCACCAAGTACCATTTAAACACAGTGTGAAAAACTTTCTGCTCTTCCCAAGCCATCCTCCCCTCTCCTTCTTACTGGCATTGCCTCTGCAGGGGCACCAGGCATCTTCAAGGTCACTGCTCCCACTCTCCTCTGGGGTTTTCTGGGCTATTTCTTTGAAGCGAGGCCCAGAGGGACCTCTCCTCCTCATGGCTGGGCTGTCACTCATAACTTCACTTTCTTGTCTGTCTCTCCTCTGTGAAACAAGACCTTGTCCCCTGAGAGCTGCTGGGCACGTCTGGTTGCTCTTCCCTGGAAAGCGCAGCACTTGTTTGTGCTGATAAGGAAACAGCACCTTGCATAGCAGTAAAGAAAGTCCTCAGGAAAGGGAGGATCCAAAGCACTAATTCAACAGAGTCCAGGGACTCGGGCAGGCTCTCTGCATTTCTGCTGGTCACCTCTGGACCAGCCGTGAGGACCAGGGGAGCATCACGGGGGGCTCTGCAGGGATCCTTGGAGTATTTGAAGGAGCTGCCATTATCTGGAGCCAGAAGTATAGGCCAGCTCCTTGGGCAGAGTTAACACCATCATGGCAAGTAAGGCTCTGGGTCTGTGATCTTTAATATCCTGGGAACAGCAGAAAAAAGGTAAAGTTTTCCCCAGTTACTTTCTTTGAAGTCACCAGTAACTGACGACTCCACTCAAGAAGCTGTCCATGCAGCTTGCCCTGCTCCTCCCCAGGACCAGCAGAGTTAGAGGCTGGCTGCTCACAGCTGGGGGCTAGTGGGGAAACATTGCACCTGCCCTTCCAAATGCTGCCTTTGCCCCGCCGTCCTCCCCTCTGGGGACATTCCCACAGCCAGCACTTACCCTGAGCTCTGTTGTGGTGAGCTCGCCTTTCATTTATGGTGTTAAAAGCTTTCTAAATCTGTTTTTTTTTTTTTAATCCTTGCAGTTTCCCCTAAGGTAAACACCTCAATTTCAGTCTGAGTCATATCTCCTTACGCCACTTTTGCTGACTGCTGAGCTAAGTGGTGTGAAGGATCTGCCTCTGAGTAGATGTTGCAGCCCAGCAGCCCACAAGCGCGAGCGCCTTCAAAGTGATATAGCAGCCTCCAGTATTTTCAAGACTGAGATGCAGACAACAGATCATCATTAGTATTGCAGTCAAGGTGAAATGCCACACTGGTTCCCACCATGCCACACAGCTCTCCCACCCTGCCCGCTCTGCCTGAGAGCGTGGACATCACTCACAGCCTTTCCTTTCCTTTTGCAGTGATAGATGCTGTAGCTCCTTCATAGGGCTACTGGCAGTCCACAATAAATTACAGCTGTCTTCAGGTAGCTGCGACTTCTGCATAGACAAAGGCCATGCCCTGGTACCATGGGATCAAGGGTGCACAAGCCAGGTGGCCTCTGACCACAGCATGAACTTTTCCTGCTCTTCTCTGTTTCACTGGTTTTGTCCACCAGCTCTTCCTTCCTTGATTTCCCTTTTTTTCAACTTCTCTTTTTCAGTCAAAAGCTTATTCATTCCCTGCAAAGTCACCCT
The DNA here is from genome assembly GCA_013400615.1 of Syrrhaptes paradoxus. Lineage (NCBI taxonomy): Eukaryota > Metazoa > Chordata > Aves > Pterocliformes > Pteroclidae > Syrrhaptes > Syrrhaptes paradoxus. Next base: position 31,886 of record VZTO01010483.1, on the reverse strand, counting down.
ATAAAAGTGTTGCACTTGGGCCCCTCGTGAAGGGGTTTGAAAGAGAAGTGTCCAGGACACCAGAGGTTCCCCGAGTGCAGCCTCGTGGAGGGTGGCGAGACACACCTGCTGCTCCTCCCACCGGAGGGAAAGCCCAGCTATCCTGTGCCACTGACCCTTAGGAAGATGCAGAAGAGGAAAACTCCCAGTGCAAGAAGTACAGCAAAGAGGAGAAGACCGTGTCACCACCAAGAAAGGCAGGTGGCCTGTTCCGCATAGCTGCCTACACTCAGCAGCAGTCCAGGGAGAGCAAAACTAGATGTAGACAAACTGCAATAAAGTGAGTATTGCGAGTCCAAAGTCAGGGAGGAATACCAAGGAGCAGCTCTTGCTGCCTTGCCATATTCCAGGTGACAAATGACTCCATCTGGGTACTCAAAGCCTTGCTTTTCTCATGACCAGTTCCTGAGACAGCTCTTCCCAGAAGCACCTCGGTGGTGTGCAACCAAGAGCTGGTCCACGCTCTGCCTTGTGACAGTTATGGGCTCATGGCAGCTCTTCTCCAACCCCATGCACCCATCTCTGTCCACAGGCTCAGATACAGCAATATTATTACATTAGATCAATATTGTACAGATTAATTCCCTTCCCAAGGTCTTATTTAGAGAAGGATTGAGGAGATTTTCTTACCAGCTTGTGTTTCTCGCAGGTGATCCCTCACAGTCTGCTGTTTCTCTTGACTTCTTTGCTTTCCTTGTGTGGCTGCCAGGTTTCCTGAGCTGCCTCAGAAGCTAATTGGCCTTGATTTTGCCTTTCTCCCCTTAAGTAGACTTACTGATGATTTTCTTCACCTGTGCATGCCAGTGTAACTACAATGGCAATGCTAAGCCTGCACGTGTTGCTCTCTTAAGTTTGTCTGCTGTGTGTTGCTGTCTTCCCGAGGCAAATAGAAAGTATTTTGGTCTGTCACTACTCTAGCAGGTGTCCCCAGGGTTTCTAGAGAGCAGAACAAATGGAAATATTTTCTCTTTTGCTTGCTATTTGTTTGATTTTGCAGTCATTTAATTGTTCCTCCTTAATTCAGTGGAGGGGAAGGAGCTTATTTTGTCACTGTATACTCGTATTCCCGTGACACTATGGATGGTCAGTGACAAACTAAGTGGAGGTCTCAGAGACAACAGCCCATGTTTGATCTTCTTTTACCTGTGGAGGCCCTCTTAGCTTTTTGAACTTATTTTCTGAAGCTTGGTCTCTCACCAGCCCACCCAGGGTCATATTCACAAAATAGGTTGCCAAAATGGGTGGCATATATTGACTTCTAGGAGTCAATGTCTCTCATTCTCCCATGACTGTTAAGGGCGTCTGTGCAGACTAGGTAAGACTAAACCTTAGACTCCTAAAAGGAGGGAGGTGAATTCCAACCTCCAGTGCTCAAACATGAGTGTTACTCCTGGCTCAAGGAGAGGTGTCTGTACTACCTCCAAGGCATAAGGGGAAATACAAAAAGAGGCAGAGCTGATGGGGGACTGATGCTTTCCCATCTCTCATCCTTTTGTTCCCATTTGGTGACCCTACCACTCTTCCCTTTGCTATACTACTGAATATGTAGCCTCAGGGGAGCTGTAGCCTAGAAGCCTGATGACTGGAAAGCTTCCAGCCTAAGGAGCCTGTTTTCCAGGCAGAAATCCTTGCTTAACACTTACCACTCATAATTCAAGGAGTTATGGGCTGCAGTACTGTGTCCTTCCAGCCTTCAGCAATCTCCTATCTTTTTGTAGCTTGGCACTAGAAAAACTAGACAGCAATTCGATTCTGTGAGGTTTCAGTGGTGTTTTGTCCGAGACCATGAGGAGGAGCCATCATTATCTGAACAGCAGATTTACCTCCCATTTTATGCACATCAGAGACTTGCCAAGCCACTGTTTTGCCTGTTAGACACTTAGCCCTGGGCTTGTCCTTGGTCCTTATTCAACTCAGTTCCCATGCCCCTGGTGGGGAACATGGTGGCCTCATGGGGTCCTTGGTGGCTAGTGGTGCTTCTCAGGAAGCCTCTGCACACATGGGGCCGTGGAGGTGGATGGCTTCTAGGGTGGGCAGGGCTATGGGTTTGTGGGTGCTGGAAGCCAGGTCCACGCAGCAGGAAGGGCAGTGGCACAGTTGGGGCCATAGGGTGGGTGTAAAACATAAATGAAACCTGGGTAGTGAAAAATAAATAAGTAAAAAAAGAAGTGGAAAGCACATCCTAAGGAGGTGCCATGACAGAACACTGATTTTACTCTTACACTCTTCTGTGTAACAATTCAATTCCTTTGTCCTTACACTATCAGAACTGGAAGAGATGCATTTTCCCCGCAGCTCCCATGGGGTTTGGAAACACATCCTGTTTCCCTGCTCCCTCCCTGGCTCTCAGTGCTTCCCATGGGCCTGCGCCATGCTGAGCATCTGGGAGCTCTGGTGGTGAAAGACAGGGTCCCTGTCTGAGTAGCAGCAAGACAATGCAGGAACATTGATGTGTACCTTCAATCAATGGCAAGACAGAAATGGCCTTTGCTAGGAATAGTCTCATGGTGCAGATTTCTGGTGTATTTTTAGCTTATATCTGTTACAATAATTTACTAGATACTTGCTATTAATATACTTCTGTTAAAAAGGAAAAAAAAGGCAATAAAATGAGATTATTCTTGGAAGCAAATCTTAGAGTTTTCTATACTTCTCAGCTGTCCACTTTATTTTGATCCTGCTGAGGCAGTGATCTCACCAAAGCCATGGTTTTGGCCAGGGGCCAGCTCATGAGGCCAGCTACAGCTGCAGCCTCCCAGAAACAAACACCTTGAGGGAGGTGGGGGGGATGAGTCTACCCACCCCTTCGTGCTACTATGAAGCTGTGAATGGGGCAAGAGCCAGGCAATGCAGCACCACCGAGCCTGTCATGTAGGGCAATGGTGGGACCTGGGGGGCAGAGGGTCTGCAGCAGAACTCTCAAGGACACTGTGGCCTGGATATTTTTCCCAGCAAAACTGGTGTCTTGATCAGCAGCCCCACAATGTGCTGAGCCCATAGCTCCGTTCAAGAAGTAGAGATGTGGTGATGCAGTGAAATCCCAGCATAATCTGGCTCCTTGCAGTGGCCTGGCTGTCCATGAAAATGTTGGTGGCAGTGCGTAGGCATCAGCCCCACATAGGGGAAGTGATGGATCAGCAGTTTCACTGGACACCCTGGTTGCACAAGGGGCTATGTAGTGGATATTCCTGTAAAACAGTGGGGTCTGGATCCTGGCATTGCCCAGCAAAACTGAAAAGAGAAAGAAAAGAGATGTAAAACCTCATTGCATTGCATTGTGCAAGGGCAACCTTTCTGCAAAGACAGAGGAAAAAAACCCTTCCTTTTCTCCCTTTGCTCTGGTGTTAAGGGATCCCACCCCCTGCCTGACTTCCACTACCACCTGTCTCTCCATCAGCTTAAAGCCATAAAATTTTCCTAGTTAGGAGCACTGCTGTAATAGTACCCCTGGGAGGAACGGTAAGCACAGCTGGATCCTGCCAGTGTTTTATGCACAGGCACATATACACATGCACGTATGTGTTCTTCTGGCTGTGTTTGGGGACGTGGTCTCCTGTTGGAGGATTTTTTTTTGCCATGTTCCCCTTCTCCTCCCCACCCTCTCACATGTGACACATGACTGGACCCCCACTTCATTGCTTGATGATAACCCCTTCACATCAGCTCCCCTTCTCCCTTTTTAACAAAAAAGTTCTTAAAATACTTAGTCGGGGAAAAAAAATAGTCCTTTCTGTGTGAGATGATACACAAATTTCAGCCTGTAACTAAAGGAGTAATTTCACATATGCCATTTGCACATGACCTAACCCAGAGTTTCTCTGTGTTGCCAAAACAGTCTTTTCTGTGACTGATGTTCTCAGCTGCTGTTTTGTTTCATTAAAAATCTGAGCCTGGGCAACACATTTCAGTCCATTTGGGAGCTGCCAAGGGTCACTTTGTTAAACGCCCGGAAGCTAGTTGGGGGGGGGGGGGTGTTGCTGCTGTTATTTGAACATCTCTGGGACAATGTTTTCAAATACATTTAGAAACGTAAGTGTTTAGAGCAGGTAAGTGCCTAGGGGATTTTCAAGACAACCTGCACTTCTTATCTGTAAATTGCAACCTTTAAGTATTTCTGAAAAACTGTCCCTAAGTCATGGGCTGACTGAAAGCAGAGCCATGATGCCAGGCAGTGGCAGAGCTCTAGATGATGCCTGGGTGCTGCACACTGAGGTATGCCAGCAAAATCATTTCCCTACGGAGTTGCACAGCTGACTTTGCTTTGGCTTGCCAGGACGAAGCACCACACCAAGCCAGGCAGAGAGCGAGGGACTGGAGGGGAAGGTTTTGTTGATAATCTGGAAGGGGAAAAGTGTTTTCAGTCAGATCAGAGCTGTTGCATTCCTTGGCACGAAGCAGGACAATAAGGGCAACTCTGTATTTCTAAAGGTAGACAACCAGTTCACCAATTGAGCCAGTGGCTTAGCAGAGCAAACACATCTGTCTGTAGGTGGTTGCTGGAGAGTGGCATGGATATCCCTGCGAGGTAAGGGGGAACCCTTCCTCCTGGTGCTGTTTGCCTGGTCTCGCCGTGGACAGAAGGCAGGTCTCTATCTGGCAGGCTCACCCCTCCCAAACCTGCAGCGAGGTCACTGTACGCCACTGTCGTGGTTTAAGGCCACCTGTCAATAAGCACTATGCAGCCTCTTGCTCTTTCCTCCCCTCTGGCGGGATGGGAGGGAGAACCAGAAAAAACGCCAAAAGGTAAAAACCTCGTGGGTTGAGGCAAAGACAGGAAGGCTTCACCCACCACTCCTGGTCACGGGCAAGAAACACACTTNCCCAAAACAGTGCAGAGGGGGCAGGGAATGGAGGTTGTGGTCAGTCCATCACGTATTGTCTCTGCCGACCCTTCCTCCTTAGGGGAGGGCTCCTCTCAGCCTTCCCTGCTCCAGCCCGGGGTCTCTCACAAACCACTCCAACGTGAGTTCTTCTCACGGACCGCAGTTCTCCACTAACTGCTTCGGTACGAGCCACTTCCAGGGAGTCGTGACCTCCTTTGGGCACAGCCACCTCTTCCAGGGTGGGGTCCCTCTCACGGGCTGTAGGGTGGAATCTGCTCCACTGTTAAATCTCCGTGAGCCCCAGGCAAGCTCTCCCCTCCTCTCCCCTGCCACCAAAAAAGATGCAACACACAGAACCACAGCAGCCACCCAAAAAATATGAGAGCCTCTTTGTCTGCTGGATCCGTGCATTGCTACTGAAGCTGTGGCTCTTGGCAGCCTCTCTTCTCTCCCACTTAGTACCTGTGCTCCCACTGCAGTATTCCCAAATCACAGCCCAGCTGCTGTGCCCCACTGAGGCATAGCTCCTGGCGATGCCTTCCCTTCCTTTCCTTTTTGAGAAGGGTCAGCAGCCCCTTGTGTGCCCCGGCTTGCTCCCCTCTTCAGTGCGAAAGTTCTCAGGCCCTGACCCCCTGGGAACGGTGGGCGAAATGCAGTTTCCACTTCAGAGCACGCACAGACTCTTGAAAAGCTTTCCTGGCTGTTTGTCTGGGGCTTTGTTCGGAGGAGGCTCTTGGGATGTCAGGGAGCATGGGAGGAAATAAAGGCCCCAGGTGTTACATGAAGAGCCCCAAGCAGGGCTGCGTGCTCAGGATGCACTCTGCAAAATGGAAAATAATTTAGAAATGATTATCATTCCCAACGGCCAAAATCCTGGACTGGGCTCCAGTGAGCAGCTGCCGAGCTGTGCGCTGAGGGGAAGGAGTCTTGCTACTGGAAAAGAAATTGCTTCACGACTCTTCGGTCAGCCTGGGGATGAGGGAGGAAAACGGGTGCCCTAGTTAAGCACTGCTAGCAAGATTTTCCCCTGGAAGGGGAAACACTGATTCCGATCACAGCACTGTTATCCGAGCCTGAGTCTCTGAGAGCACCTCTAGGCCAGCAGGTCTCTGGCCGCTTGCTGCAAAGGGATGAGTCTGACATCCCTCAGCCACAGGCTTTTCCCTGGTCTGAAGTGCCAAGCCACTGCGAGACACATCCTGCTCTTCTTGCTAAGGAAAGGCAAAGTTTCCCGTGAGCTGCTTGAGAGTAGAGAGGCTTATCCCAAACGTGCTGCCCTGTACTGGGGGTGTGGGCAGAAGACGACAGGGCTCTCCCTCCCGTAAACTGTTCAGTGCGAAGTGAACGGGGTGTGACACCCCATGCTGCCCAAGCGAGCATCCCGGGGCTGTGTGTCAGGCGATGGCTCTGCTACGTGACATCTCATCCAGCAAAGCAAGCGAATCCTTGTGCCACCTGCACCTCTCCCAGAAGAGCGTTGGGGAGGGGCAGGCTGGGGGAGCACCGGCCAGCACTCGGCAGGATCGGGCAGGAGGGGACCCTGCCTGTGGGGAGAAGCCCTGAAGCCGGGCTTGGCTTGTAGAAGTGGGCTTGTAGAAACACAGTCACACAGGTGGCAGGGAGACATGGTGGGAACAAAATTAGGTTGTTGAAAAAGACAGGAGTCAACTCAGCAAATAGCAAGCAGCACAGGACAGAAAAATCCCAAACCTTGCCTCTCCTTTCCTTGTGGTGCAGACAAGCTGGAGAAGCATTGCAAAGCACTTGTTGCCCTAGCTTGGATGTTTCTGGCATGAGCATCTTCCTGTTGCTAGTGTCCTGTTGGCTGAAAAGGGGAGGGATTTGGGAACGCAGCCTCTGTGGAAGAGCATGGGCCCTTTTGTATATCTGGCTGCTGCGCTTGACAGCCCGTTTTGTGCATGAAGGCAGATAGGCTGCAGGAAACTGGGAGAAACAATGAGGTTCTGCTTTGCTCGTGCAACAGCTTGATGAGTGACAGAAAGGAAATGCTTCGGTGACAAGGGCAGGGTGAGCCAGAGGCCAGAGGGCACATTTTTCATGCTGCGAGGGCTTTTTGGTGTCAGCGCTGCACTTGCACAATAAAGCTCAGCACAGGGCAGTGCTTGGCTGCTGGGGTCAACGCTTCTCAGCAGAGGCAGAGGGTTCCCAGTTTGAGAGCTGGGGAAGACTACAGGAAAAAAAACCCCTCTGGAAGTTGCCCCTGAGAGGGACAGGCACCCCCTGTGAGAGGTGACATCACTGCCTCCTTGTCTCAGTGCAGATCTGAGCTGGAGACAGCATAGCTCCAGAAGTCAACTTCCAGCAGAGAAGCTCCATTGCAGGTCTGGAGGTGAGTTCAGAACCCATCTGAAAATCTGACTCGTGCTGAAGCATTTCAGGGGGAACTAAATGCTTCACAAACTCCAGCATGAATTACAAGTGCCCATCTCCTTCAGCTCTTCCCCTACTGAACCTTTAACTTCCCCGCTCAGCTCGGGGTGGTATTATGAGGGTGAAATCGTTAACATTTATGAAGTGCTTTGAAGATAAAAAGAGATGTTAAGTTTTACTGGGCCAAGATCTGAGGCCCACATTTAATATTCCCTGAGCTGTCAGACACAGATCTCACACTGGGAGTTTACTGCGTGCTGCTTGTAACCAGCACAAAGAGCTGACCCCGTTCCCATGCCCACCCCTCTGCTGCAGCCCCGTGTCCTGCCAGCTCTCCCATCACAACTCTTTCCCGGGCTGGCTGTAAGCCAGAGCACAGAGATGATCCAAGTTACAACATTGCAGAACTGCAGCTTCATTAAAGCAAAGAGGGAAAACAGGAGATGAAGAGGAAGCTACAGAAGAGAGAGAGAAGACTGGCACAAGGTTTGTGTACACGTTTATATTATCCCAGTCGTTCAGGACACACATTGAAGTAACCTCTGAAACTTGTTTTTGGCTGGGGGTCCCGTTGTGCTCAGAGCTGTATCAATACAAGCCATCCCATGCCCCTTCCCTGACCCAAAGTGGTAGATCGGGAAAATAATAGATCCAAAAACACAAAGGAGTGGAGGAAGAAAGCACCCATCAACAAGGCAAGCCAGGAACCTAGAGCACCGGGCTCCTTATCACTGTCAAATTTCCTGCAGGCATTGCAAGGAAGAGAAATTTTAAATTGCTTTTACACCTCTGCCTGCTTGAGTGCACAGAAAAAACAAAAGTGGCTTTAGAAGCAGCTGGCTGTTACTTTGTTCAGTATATGGCCCCATGCCTTATTTGCAGTTTGCTGTGTAAGCACTGTTGGCAAACGGGAGCTATTCTTTTCATCCGGGTTTTTCTATGGGACTCATCACTATGACACGGGAGGACCTCACACATCAGTTAAATTCTTTCCAGAACAACCCCATGAGACTGAGGAAGGGGAGACAGGAGGAAAAGCTTTGTGTCTCTCAGGGCTCATCTCTGCTACTAACCAATCCCAAATTTCAAGTTAGGTATGCAGAAAACAAGAAACTGTGATGACCTTTGGGCTGACTCTCTCAGCTTTGTGCAGGAATCTTATGGCAAAAGCTGGGCTAACATCTAGTGCTCCTGAACAGCATTCAGATCAGTTAACCCCCATGAAATTGCTCCTTCTCTTCCTGAAATCCCTTTCCTCACCGTTTGCTCTAGTTTCTTCACAAAAAGAGACTCCCTCTCTACCCAACCATGATGCGTCCACAAGGTGTCCATATACTGTGTGCTACAGGGACTGAATAAATGGCTCTAAAGACTGCAATCAATGAGCAAAGAAAAAGGAAAAACTGGGTTCACACAGGCATCTTCTATACTTTGAATACCTGGAATTTATTCTCCGAATCCCTTTTTTTCTGCACTGAGGGTGGAATATGGGGAACATGTGTGATGGAGCATGCAATCTTCTTAGTTTTCCTGCCTTCCTTGCTCCTTCTCCCAAGCAACTCTCCTTGCCCATTTTGCCTGGAGCTCCCAGTCTCACATTCCCTGCATCCCGCAGTGACACCACTGACGTTTTAGCTATGCAACCCAGGGATGTCTCTCTGCTCCTGAGGCTAAGAGATATGGCACAGCTTGTGTTGCCCACCAAGGCTTTCTCCTGCCCCTGGGCAGGCTTTGTCTGCGGAGAATCATCCCTGGCATGTGCCACTGAACTGTGCCCAGGCACTGTTGGCCAAAGACCAACAACCATGCCAAGGAGCATGGAAATTGTGTGCGGGTGATCAAAGGCTGGTGGTTGAGTGCACACCCTGGCCTTGTTTCAGACACTAGAATAAAGGTAGCTGGAGAGGTCAGAAGAAGCAAGCTTCTCGTTTCTAACGACCACGACCCAAAGGAGAATGCTAATGGAGAGGTAAGCAGGGGAATAGGGCTCATAGAAGGTGAGGGTGATCTGCCACAGCCCAGACCCCCTTTGCCCTCAGAGCACTGAGGACGTGTTGTGGTTTGCAAAGCACCGCAGGGTCTCATGAACTCTTCCAGAGCCTCCGAGGTTCAGAGGGTCCACACCAGAACATACTGTGCAGGAGGTGTTGCCCATCTACCGTGCTGGGGTCACGGAGAGCAGGGCAGGAGACTCAGTGTGGGGCACAACGCTGGCATAAGGCAGCCAGATGTTGTGGCAGAGGACAGCTTGCCATTGCTGTGAGAGCAGCCCCACCGCCGTGGGAACGCCACGCTCTCCCTGGCCAGATTCTGCCCACAGCTAACCAAGCAGCTAGCAGTCTTTAATGAGCTTCGTCAAACCGACATTATGGTCAAATTGAGGCAGCTTTTTATGGGGATGATAAAATGAAAATTGTCACTGACAAAAGGCAACTCCTGCTGCAGGTTTCAGACTTTGACTTTGAATTACGCTGCTGTGGGTTTTTTAAACCAAACCAAAAATAGCTAATTTTTTAGCAGAATATTTTTGCTTTGCTATGCTCTTTTGAGTTTTGGGTTTATTTTCCAAAAACAGATAAGATTTTCTGGCTGAAGCTCTTCCTCACTGTGGAAAGGACAGAGGGGCATGGAAAATTTCAGGACCCAAAGCCTTGAAGCCTTTGTCAAAATTATAAGCAGCAGACAAAAAGAGCTTATACCATTACAACTGAGGAAGTCTCAACAATAAGTGACGTTACTAGTCCATCTTAAAATACGTCTAAATTATATTTTGAAGGCCTCATATACTCTGCTAAATTGAGTTTCCACTGCACTAATGCACTTCACCCCTGAGAGAAGTGTGTGGGCTTCTGGCAGGAGAGGAAGCAGGAGCTAGGAGGAAAGGATGTGAAAGAAGAGCCAGACGCCACTTTGCTTTTCAGTCAGCCAGCTCTCCCTGGTCCCTTCAGCTGCCAAGAACTTTTGTATGACAATAGCAATAACACAAAAACCTGTTAAATATAGTTTCAGCTGAATTTAAATTGAGGAGAAACATCTATAGTAATCAAGGTTTGGTGGATGTGTCTTGAGTATGCAATTGTTCTTAATTATCAAGCTCTGTACACCTGCAGCAAATATAATAAAAAAAGTTTTCCAGCATGCTGCTGCTTGCGAAGTGAAAAGAAGGCATGACAGCTCTGTGTGATTTTGCCTTTACAAACTCAAGATGGTGAAACTTTACCAATTTTACCTCCAGCCTTTTACTTCCCAAGATGCCAGTGATGGCATAGGTCTCCAACACATTCCAGATGCTTTTGCACCGTGTCTTTAAAAAACCTTTATGAGAAGGGGCACAATGCCTTATCAAGGTGGTTGTGAGCTGTGACCATACAGGCTGAAAACTGGAGCTGAATAGATCTGAGAAGAGACAGACTCATTGTGTGATTTGGCAAACAGCAGCTACAGACAATACTCAAGGCAGAGCTGTATGCATACTGGAAACTCTTTCCTGGGGCTTTGCACAGACCACCACGATGTGCTGAGGAGTTCTGGCAGTGCTGTTTGTTGTGTCTCCACACCAGGGGCAGCTCATGAATGTGCTGGAGGACAAAGGGATGGAAATCCTCTGGAAGATGTTATGCCTCCTCCACTCACCTGAAAGTCACAGCCCAAGCTTTTCCTCCCCCCAGAGAAGGGACGAAGGTAACTATGCTTTTCCCCTGCTGCCATAGCCATATCTCCTGGTGATAACTTTGCTCTCATCTTTGATCTCAGGAGTCCAAATATCTGGTGAGGGGGTCCTCCCCGTGCCACCAAGCTGTGCTCTCCTGTGATACCCAGCTGGGTCAGGCAGCACAGACATGGCCAGGTTAGCATGCTAGTTCCTGAGCCAGGACTGGTTCAGCTGGCTCTAGCAGTGGTGATTGTGTAGCTGCAGTAGGACAGAGCTCGGTGCTGGCCAGATCAGCCCACAGGGCAGTCTGCTGCATGACAGCAATGCAGATACACTCTTACTTTAGGAGTAACCCATAAACACTTTTCAGGGGGAAAAAAACACCAACCAAACCAAGCAAAAAAGAAGTACAATATACTAAAAAGCAAAGGTTTACAGTAAAATGTTCTCTCCGGGAAGCCCCTGCTCGAGTTAGCATGGCAGGCATACGAACTCATCACTCCTTCCATTGCCAGGGTTACTGTGCAGAAAATATGTGAATTAAAAATGGAAAAGAAATGCTCTCAGTAAAAAAACTGATCTGAGATTACCCAGGCCTGAAGCCGTATTTAAATGCATGGCCTGCTTCACAGGATGGTACTGGACATGGAAAGGCTTGGCTTTGTTTCTCTCCTTTTTTTTTTAGTCTTTGTGGCCGGCAGTCACAGCATTGCCCGAGTATTCAAGCATACACATACCTCCGTACACGGACACTCAGAAAAGAGTTCCTCACCTTAGTCTGCAACGGGGGTGGATCTGGTTTCGGCCACTGTGCAAACCACCAGGCACTGTGGTTACTTCTGCAGCTCTCTCATGTGGTGGGACCTGGGGAGTAAGCTTTTACCGTGCTGCATGGGAAGAGAAAGCAAGCCCTGGAGGGTGGCTTTGCTGGACGTGCCTGCCTTTCCGATTCCTGGCTCCTGAGCCTGCCGCACAGGTGGGTCAGGGAGAGCAGTGGGGAGAGGGTGGGGATGTTGTGACTGATCTGTTGACACAGCCTGCAGCAGTCAGCAATGCTGAGCTTGGTAGCTGGGCTTGGCAGCAGGACTGAGCAGAGGGGAAAGCCATCGCCACCTGGCCAAGGACAGCTGCAGAGTGGGTCCTCAGAGGCAACTAGGGAGTGGGCTGTGCCCTGAGGCACTTTCTCATGCTGAATAGCACCTCATCTGCCCCACAACCCAGGGGAATCAGGAGCATTGCTCTTGCCTTGCAGCAGGAAGGAAGAATGAACAAGAAGGATGCCTTCAGTGACTGCTTTCAGCCCAGCATCCTATTTCTATTGTATCTGTACATCAGAATTTTCACCTGTGATTGCCTCTTTTACTTCCATCTGTATGCCAGATCGTCTTTTATTTTGTATCCATATGGTGCTAACGATGTGGGATTCATTAGGAGAGCTGACTGGCAATGCAGAGATGCAATAACTGCATACAAGTATATCACAGTGGCAGTGTGAGGAACTGCGAAGGTCTCTGCTTTGCCAAGTGGGGATCCAGTACAGCAGGACAATTTGGTATTTCCAGGTTATTTACAGGTAGTGTTGAAAAGCTTGTGCTGGGCTCTGTTGTTAACCTGTTCAGGTGCACTTGTGGAGAAGAAACATGAAGCCAGAGGCTGGCAGAGCTGCCGTTCATCTGATTACTGTGTGTAGTTTCTGAAAACAGGGGAACCGAAATTTGTGTTCGCGAGTACCCAGTTTATGGTACCTGAGCATCTCTAGTGCTGCGAAGCTTCATATATCTGCTTTCATCAGGGGCACTGGAGGGCAATGAAGTGTGCAATGTATAGACTTTTCCACCAGTTAAAAGGAAAGGTGGTGACCTCTCTGCCCTTCTTTATGATGATCCTCTTCCCTGAGACCCTCAGGAAAAAACTACAAGGAATAAGAAATTATTTGTAGTTGCCATCACTGAACACAAAGTGAAGCTGTGGCAGACTGGGCCAGACAAAAGTCACCCAAGACAAAATGCCATTGCAGCCATCAACAGTGGAGCTGAACACTCAGCTTTCATTTCTTGTCCTGAAGTCAGAAACAAAACCATCTGAAGGAAGCTCCTATGTTGGCTCTCAGCAGCCAGATTCTCTGAAGAGCAAAGCAATGAATGATGGTATCAAACCCATGTTCTATTTCAGAGCTGGCTAACTGCTGAAAAAGGTGTGGCAGGTTCAGATCCTTTCCAAACTGTGACCCCATGATGCCTTCCTTGTCCTCTTCTCTTTCGTTCTCTCCTCTCCATCCACCCACATTTCCTGTAGAGCAACACAAGGGACACTGAATGGTGTCACTCCTCTTGAAACCTGACTACCAAAGGCCATGATTAACCCACAGCCCCATCCTAGTGGAACATCTGACCTTGTTGATTATTAACTGTATGTTATGCAAGGGATAAAATCCTTCCTCCTGGGACCCAGAGCCTGTGCCTATAAAAGTGCATAGCGAGGGAGGGTGTTTCGCTCCATACGAGCGTGACCTGGCTGACCTATGGATATTTCTGACATGTAGCTGGACATCGAGCCAGATAAACAGCGAGTCATCTTCTTTTTGTTTTTCTTCATTTCACAAAAGAAAGAATTGCAAAGACATACAAAGAGCTTGGAGCTGTTGTTGCACTGACATGCAACATGAAATTAAAATCTCCTCTTTAGTTCCAGGCCTTTAAAAGCCTTGGGATTAGAAATCTGTGTGACTCTTAACCCCTCATGTTACAAACTGTGACCCCAGACAGTTTAATAAGGTTTTTGAATAGCAGATTCCCTCTCTGCTCCTTCAGAAGGCTGCTCAGGGGAAATAAGGAGGCAGGATTCAGTCCCAAGCCTCACATTTTCTATCAATAGCAGTGGCAGGCAGCTGAGGATGCTGCACTTGGGGCTGCCTGGCTGCTGGGAGGTAGTACTTGGCTCTGCCAGGACAACGCTTACCTATCTCCCAGCTCAGGTCTGGCCAGCACAACCATCGGTGCCCTCAAAACTCTGCTTGGCAGTGGCTGAGCCTCCCAGGTGCTTGTTTCCAGAATGTCTGGGAGCTCCCTGCTCTTGATTCGAAGGATGCAGTTGGACCATGTCTGGCATCAGCAGAGGCTGCACCCACTGCAGGATCCCACCAGCAGCCCTGGCAAGCAGGGGGAGGCAGCGCTGTCCTGCTCAGCATTGTGAATCGGAGGCATTGCTCCCACGGAGATGGAGCGGCCACTTAGACATGCGTGTCTCCTGCTTAGGAAGTGCCCACCACCAGTGGCCCATCTGCAGGTCTGCAGCCTGGGGAGTCTCCCTCTGTCTGCCTCGGGGAAGGGAGTGCATGCCTGTCTTTGGTGAGAATGTCAGGACCAGCCATGCCTTCTTCCCCCTTTCCTCTGCATTTCATTCTGCTTTCGTCTGGCAGCTTCCTTCTCACCTTCAGGGCCTCCTCCCACCCCACCCCACCTACCTCAGACACCGTGTTGGAGCCTCTAATTCAGCCATGCTGAGGCTGCTGGTTGCAGCACGTTTCCTCACCGCTCTAAGCAGAGATGAGGACTGAGGCGCTGATGGTGACAGATGGAGGCAAGGAAAGAGGGTGATTTTCATTCATTTTTTCTCCTTCTAGCAGCTTTCTTCTAGACTTCATCAAAGCAGCAACCACTGGGGATCAGCACCTTTGCCTGTAGTCAGAGGCAGCCACTGCGTCTGGGGAGCAGACCTGGGCAATTGCCTTGGTGCTCCCTTCCTAAAGTCCCATGCACCGGGGCCACTCATGCCACCATGACCCGCTGCATCACCAACCATTCCATGCTGCAAGGTAGCACAAGACGGCACACCTCAGGCTTGGCAGCACAAAGGCGACACTTGCGTGTGTGCCTCCTGGTGTGTGCAGGCTGGTTATTGAAACCCACTTCTTGTTGCACAACCAGTGATGGTTGTGCCTTTGTGTCAAATAAATCTGGTGCCTGGATTGAGTTTTGATGCCACAGCAAATTGCAGAGCCCTGGGAAGAAAAACGTTGGTTCAGTTCAGGAGCAGTAAAGAGCTGCTTTGGCTGGTCAAGGTGAACCAGACTGCGGAGCCCCAGCCCCAGGCACTGAGCTCAGCCTTGGTACATGGGGCTCTTCATTTCGTGGCCAAGCCCCAGACCTGCAGTGCAGGGGACCTGGTACAGTGGGGCAAATTTGTAGATGTTGCTTTGGGAAACCCCAGGCTTGCAGGGAGCCACTAGGTGAGCGGCCTGTGAGGAAGCCCACAGCTAAACCAGCTCTTCCAAAGGTTACATGGGTTTGGCATCCTCCAGCAGAGCCTTGCTTTACAGGACAAACCTGGGACAAGTGTAGTTTAACACCTTTTCTGCAGTGCTAAATAATGGTTTAAGTCTATCAAGCTTTTCAAAGTTATCTTTGCAGAGATGAGGACTAGAAATGTATAGTTATTTGTCTCATATATTTTTTCCTGGAAGTCAGAGGCTTTTTTTTCTAGCATCTGATATTAGACACATTCAACACGGTGTTCCCTTTCTCCGTCCCACACTGTGCTCTTTGCAGCACAGTCCCTTCACCTTCCTGCCAGCTCACAGGCTGACAGCAGTGAGGACATCACCCAAATGGCACAGGAAATGAAACTGGACTGTTCTTAACCATGCTTACATTTCTCATTGCAAAGCCTGGGGCTTTGGCATTGCTGTTCCTTTCCCCCGCTCCTGGTTTGAACATTTTCCTGGCTCCCCAGCTTCAGGAGAAACCAGCTTTACTGCACATGGGACAAACCAGCCTCATTTAAATCACAGCCACAAAGAGCCACACAGAACAATCCCAAGGCACAATGCTGAGTTGTGGGGAAGCAGGGCTGAGCTTTGCAAGAGGTAAAGGTCTGAGTGTGTTGCTCTGGTAGAAGAATACCAAATGCAAGGATTTAAGGAGAAAAGATGAGTTCTGACAAGTGATCTGAGCTCAGGCAGTGAGTCAGACTCCCCTGTCACCGGGGAGACAGGGCACCATATGACCAAAATCGATGTTCTGGACTTTGTGATGTAGTTATTTGGATTACTAAAATGACTGGATTTACCCATTGGAGTGTACAGGAGGAAACATATGGTACTAAACAAGGCAACAAAGCAGTCAAAGGGCTACTACATGAAGGGATTTGTATGTAAATATAGTGGGGCAGGGCAAAAGCTGTGCTCCTGTAAGTTAATTTAGCTGCGTTTGCTGTAATGACAATGTAATTATAGGAGTGCAATTCAGGAGATTTATCTTTTTAATTAGTAAACTCCCGTGTCCTTCAAAAATCTCCTTTCACAGCTACAAAGCCACCTGCGTCAAAGTGCAGCAGGGAGCCCCTGCTTACTCACAGCTCCTGCACACCGGCTCGCCCCCCGCTGCAGAACTGCCACAGCTCCGAGCAGATGGTCCCGCATCAAATGTTTCCTTCCCGTGTCACTTGCTATTAATTAATTGGAATATTGTTAATGCGCTTCATAATTTTCTTGGACGTTTTCCTCATGTCAGTATATTTCCTTTCAGTGGTACCTTAAATACATACACATATTGCATGGCAATGGAAGTTTCCTAATGCTAATTTCAGCTGAAAATATTTTTATTTTCCTAAGAAAATTCAGTGCGTTAGCAGCGCTCCTCAAGCTTGCTATGCAGGAACAAGTCAAACTCCAGGAACTCTGCCAAGAGCCAGAGCCTGTCCCTATAAAAATGAGTTGTGCCCAAGCAGTACCTCCCTTGTCTCACAGAGAAATGGATGCTGTCACTCACACACACGGGAAGCCAAGAGAAACACAGTCTATCTGAGCCCCATCCTGGCCGTTTTTTGTGACCCTGTACGTGCTTCCTCCCCTCACGGTACCTGGTTTCACAGAATCACAGAATCACAGAATGTTAGGGATTGGAAGGGACCTCAAAAGATCATCCAGTCCAATCCCCCTGCCGGAGCAGGAACACCCAGATCAGATCGCACAGGAACGCATCCAGGCGGGCTTTGAATGTCTCCAGAGAAGGAGACTCCACCACCTCTCTGGGCAGCCTGTTCCAGTGCTCTGTCACCCTCACTGGAAAGAAGTTTTTTCTCATGTTCAAGTGGAACCTCCTGTGTTCCAGCTTGAACCCATTGCCCCTTGTCCTATCACTGGATGTCACAGAGAAGAGCCTGGCTCCATCCTCCTGACACTCACCCTTCACATATTTATAAACATTAATTAGGTCACCCCTCAGTCTCCTCTTTTCCAAGCTAAAGAGACCCAGCTCCCTCAGCCTTTCCTCATAAGGGAGATGCTCCATTCCCTTCATCATCTTTGTGGCTCTGCGCTGGACTCTCTCCAGCAGTTCCCTGTCCTTCTTGAACTGAGGGGCCCAGAACTGGACACAATATTCCAGATGCGGTCTCACCAGGGCAGAGTAGAGGGGGAGGAGAACCTCTCTTGACCTACTGACCACCCCCCTTCTGATACACCCCAGGATGCCATTGGCCTTCTTGGCCACGAGGGCACAGTGCTGGCTCATGGTCATCCTGCTGTCCACCAGGACCCCCAGGTCCCTCTCCCCTACACTACTCTCCAACAGTTCCGTACCCAACTTATACTGGAACCTGGTGTTGTTCTTGCCCAGATGCAAGACTCTACACTTGCTCTTGTTCAATTGCATTAAATTTTTCCCCGCCCAAATCTCCAGCCTGTCTAGGTCTCGCTGGATGGAAGCACAGCCATCTGGCGTGTCAGCCACTCCTCCCAGTTTCGTATCATCAGCAAACTTGCTGAGGGTGCACTCTACTCCCTCATCCAAGTCGTTGATGAGTATATTGAACAGCACAAGTGGGAGCAGAGGAAACTTAGCTAACCTACCGTGGCTCTTTCTCTCCACGGGGCATAAAGTGAGCCGAGGGCAACTAGCTCAGACAAATCCAACTGCAGCAGTTTTTGGCTGATTTTGGGTCATGCCCCAAAACAGCAGCAAGACAAGAAAAAGCTGAGTTCATAAATGCATCTTTCAGTTTTGATTAGAAAAGATGTCCTTCCAGGCCTGGCCGGGTAATGACAGCTTTGTATGAAGTGACCAAGGGCACTTGGTGTGTGTAATTAATTAGATCTCCTTAGGTGAAACCAGTTTACCAGGCAGGCGGGAGCTGCTGGTCTAGATGTGTCTGTGGTCCATCCACCCCATCACTTGTAGCTCTCCCAGCTGTATGTTGTACTGCTCGCCCATGTATCATCAGCACCAGCACAAGATCGGTCCCTGAATCGTGCGGGAGCATAAGACAAAGGTAGAAGTTCAAAAGCTGTCCAGTACCTTCATCAGCTACTGTGCCTGTGTTAGACATAGACATCTCCTCTTTGACCAGCAGCTGTTTGAAATTGTATTTTAGCTACAGCTTACGGATACTGTGTGTTTTTAAAAAAGCCTACAACCCAAATGTTACTTAAATTTGGGATGCTTTTGATCTGGATGGGAATCCAAACTTTGTCTCCTTTTTAAAAAATCTATTTAAATGGGGCTTGCATTAACAAAGCACTGTCTTGGAGCAGTACCTTGCCTTACGCTTAACTCCAAGCAAGTCTCAGTGAGCAAATATTTATTTTAAACGTGAAATTCCTGAGGTCTGTGCATCTCTAGCAGCTAGAAGGATTTGCAGTATACTGGATCACTGCATGACACTGAGAAAGGCCTTATTCATTGCTTCCAAAAAGGCTATTAAAAATATCCCATAAGAAGATAAGTTGCTTAGAAGGTGTCTGCATAGCAGAAGATTAAACATGCCTCAGACAGACAATGTTTCATGGTTAGACCAACCAGGCACTGCCTCTTCTCTTTATAAACCCCAATCCACTATATCATTTCTTCTCTAATGTGCTCTACCTGGCTTCCTGCTGAGGATGATGTATGTGCTTTGTGGAAGGATTCTGGGGAAGGGAAAAGGAAATAGAAACTTAAGCTGATGGTTTAATTTTTGTCCAGAAAATTTTGAAGACTGAGGAGGGTTTTTTTTATGGAAAAAGTTGTGGCTTTTTCTCTTTACTGAGAATGTGATACGTTTACCTTTTCTAAGCTATATTTTGCATCAGAGGATATATCAAAGGGTAAAACCCAATGAACCAAATTTCCTTCTGGCAAGGTCATGTGTAACTCCAAGAAAGTATGTGCAGATAAAATACACCTGTGGTTAAATTATCTGGGGAGGGGATTGAAGTGCTTACTGAAATCAATGAAGCAGCCTTTTACAGCAGGAAAGGCTGTGGTCTGCAGGCTGCTAAGTGAATCATACAGCTATTTGCGAGAGGTGAAGCAGAGGAGCTCCTTTGCCAGGGTATTGCGGTTGCTTTTACCTTGGCACTGTACTGGGTGGAAACCAGAGAAACACGGCGGTCAGTCTGTCCTCTGTGGCTTTCATCGACCTCCCATCAGCTGTGCGCAGGTGGGGTTCAATAACACAGCAGTGAGGAGAGGCACTGGGGGGATTTAGTGATTTGGCCAAGGTGACATGGGAGCAGCGGCAGAGCTCAGACTGCCCAGCTCTGACACCTGTCCCTTAGCCACAAACCCAGCCGTCATCACCAGTGTTCTGCAGCTCATGGCAGGCAGATTGCAGGACTGAGGTTCAAGCCTACAGTCCCCCGGGACTTAAAGTTTCCTGAGGTTTTAATGGCATTAAGTCAATAGGGCCCAACTCTTCCCTCAGTGTTTTCTATCCTTGTTACTTAAAAAGACCAGATTATGAAAAATAAACCTGTTTCTTTGAAAAAGGAGTTCAGGCATGTGGAAAAGAAGAAAGAGGGAGGAACAGTAAATGCTCACAGAGCTCTAATTTATGTGCCAAGGCCAGAGACTTGTTCCTAGACTCTGTCTACAGTCAATGGTAAGAGTATTTCCTCAAAAAAAAAAAAAAAAGAAAAAAAAAAGCATTCAGATGCCTCCCATTAGCACCCTGGAGCTAGAGAGTGTGATCACTCTGCAGCAGGTCAGCTCCCAGCTCTGTGCCATGGCCACGGGCCACATCCATGGTAAGTACTGCATCTTCCTGGAAAAGTCCTCCCTTCCCTTTCCTCTTCCCTTTCCCCTTCCCTTTCCCCTTCCCTTTCTCTTCCCCCTTCCCCCTTCCCCTCTCCCTGCATGAGGAGCTGTCTTTGGGAGTTTAGGGATCTGGGATCAGACCTCTCTGATCTATTAATCATTCCTGTGTATCGTATCACCATGTATCGTATCACCAAAGCAAGTCTTTCCAAGCCACCTGCATCCTTACCAGACTGTAAAGAAAAATGTTATTGTTTTGTCCACTTAGATTAAAGCCTCTGTGTGAGCAAAGGCACACACTTCCAGCAGCCTTGCCAGTTCTGCACGGGGTAGTCCTGGTGAACCTCTGTTGGACTCCCATGTGCTCTCCATTTAAGGGCTGTCTTTAACCTTCCTCTCCCTTCACTGACATGGGGCAAGCAGGTCCCATTTGGAACAAGTATTTCCACTCAGGGTCAGAAAGTTATCATACTAAGATTATTTTTCAACCGAAAGTTATTTCCTCTTTTGGGGGGAAGGGGGGGGGTGAGAAGTGAGGAAAAAGAGAAGACACCAAAGAGACAGAGAATGATGGGCAGCTGCTAGATAAGGGAAGCAGTGAAGTGGAAATGAAAGCTTCCATATCATTGCAAACGGATAAATTCATGCACTGCGCTAGGATGTCACAGGCTGTAATCATAAAAGGAATCAAAGATACATAATAGCACCATTACTGGAAAATATGAGAAAGGCTTGAAAGATAAGGTATCATCAAAACTCTCTCACACTGAATATTTTGCCTCTGTTTTGTGCAAAAATAGGCAAGGAAATTGTTCTTTCTGCCCCGTATTATAGGCAAGTTATTGCCCTTTCTCCACATATGCTCCAGTTTAAAGCACAAATAAAGGCAGTACCTAAGATAAAACTATATGACAAATGAAGCTATAAAACACCATACCAAAAGTCCAATATTCGAACACTTAGGTTTTCGAGGCTGTGAAAGCAGCTGCAGGGAAATGACTGTGATAAAGCTGCTCTTGGAGTTGTCACAGCAGTAACCCTGTGTGTGTGTACCCATCACAATGCAGACTGTCACTGCACACTCACAGAATTGTTTTGTCAGGACCTTTACCTCTTCTTTTAGAAGGATGGACACTGTACAGCTGTGCAATGAACAGTGTACCTGCTCTGGTTTTCCACCTAGCCTTATCAGAAAATTCACAGCCCGATGTCACGGGCAGAGCCTGATGAAATACCTGTATCAGTCATCAGGAACTTCCTACGTAACCTTGAACATGCCTCAAGTTGTGTCCTCTATTTTTATCTTGGGGGTTTCCGTCCTTCTCCTTCCAGGACCGGAGAAACCTTGAAGAGCTGTATGTGTGGGTCTGTTTTCCCCATTTCCAGCCCTACAGCTTTAGCAGAGAGATGAAGCAACTTGCTCAGATCTGCCACAATTCAGTCAGAAAGTTTAACAATTGAGAAAGTTTTCAGCAATTAGTATGTTTCTTTTTTTGTTGTTTTTTAATGGAAATGCCTGGACAGCACTTTCTGCAATGCAGAAGACTGTACATGTAGGGCTGTACATGTGTAGCCCTGTGTGTATAAGTGTCTGTAATTACACACATGCTACAAATTCCACCTAAAAGCTGGTAGTAAGAGCTGAGCTTTTGGAATAGATGACAACTAATAAACAATATAAATCAGCAGCAGAAGTAGGAGATTATCTGTGTTCATAATCCTCCCACATTTAGAAAAATACATGCTTGCACTGAGTGGATCTGCTTTTCCACAGCAATAAAGCTTTTCTGTATTGAGAGATTAGTGAATTAGGCTTTAGCTGAGAGTTATTAAAACATCTCTGACAGATTTACTAACTCGTGGGCTTCTTGTGGAGAGACATAAATGCTGAACAGGAATCTGCAGCATGAATTTTTCACTTTTGCTTCATGCCTTTCCAAAAATCCAGGTTTTTAAAGTAGCTTAGGTCTCTGAATAAAAGTCATCTCTCTGGCAGGCTGATTTTTAGCCCTCAGCAAAGACTTATGATATTCTTGGGGTCGTAAGAAGCTGAAATCAGAAAAGTTTGGCCAGTAGCTCTTTCCTTTCCACACCAGTGATCCAAGGTCACTTCCTGACTTTAAAGACTCCTCTGTGACACAGCGACAGCAACTTGATGGAGAAGCCAGATGGCTGGCTGGGTCCTCCTAGCACTTCCCAGTTAAGGTAAGGAAGAATCACGTCCTTGAATCTTCTTGCAACTCGAGGGCTGCAATTCCTCCCTGAAGGGACGGAGCCAAGAGGTGAAAGAGGCAGGACAGCTCCCAAGGACCATCTGCAGTGAAGTCCTTGGGGCAGCAGCCCTGGCAGAGGTGTCTGCCCATCCTCCCCCAGTGCTGGCCACACATGGTGTGGAGTTGGGGGTCAGAAGCTCATGCAGCAGATGGGGTTATAACCCTTAGGCACAGGGAAGGGTGCTTCCAGTCGGGCTTTCACCGCTTCATGACTTTCCAGAGATATGAAACCAACTGGCACTGCAGACATCCCCGGTGTCCCAGACATACCTTCAAGGCTCCGCTTTGTTTCTGTGAAATGCTAGTGCAAAAGATGAATATTTCCCCTCAAAAATGCTGCAATGGATAAATAGTGAGGAAACAGTTAACAGCAAAGAAAACAAAAGCTTGTGGTTTTGAAACTGGAGGCTAAGTGGCAGGTAAGGAGGATGCTTGATTTCTACTTTCTAGATTACAAACAGCAGAACAAGAGGCCCACAGCCCACATCAGGAAAAATAGCATGGGTTTGGCAGTGGATAGTTATAATTTAAGAAAGCTCAGCTTTCTATCCAGACCCAAAGATTTCCTACAAGAGCGAGGCCTGGAATGGTGCCCCTGACTGATGCATGGTAAGTCACTCAGACAGAAGTCCCTTGTGTGGCATTAAAGGGGACATGTTCAATACCGTGTGCCACGCACTGCTGCGAGGTGGCTGTATTTTCTTCATTATGCTTTCCATGACGGCGCTTCACAAACAAGCAGGTACTGGTGGAAAATTATAATGATGGTTCATGCCAAGGTGACAAATCAGTAAGCCCAGCGGGCAACAGGGATCCCTGCGTGGATGGTGTTGCTGTTCGTCAGTGGAGCTGTAGAGCGGTGACGTGGGAATGGTCCCTAGCGATTCTCTGGCACACATCACAGCAGTGTAACCCTTTGTCCCGGAGACCCGGTCTAACTCTTCGAAGATCTCACTTTAAAATCATGTAGGATTGCTTCTGTGTCCCTGTGACCTGTCTTGCTTTTGTGCCTGTCTCCCTGCCTCAAGGGCTATAAAAGGAGCTTAGCCAAACGCATCCTGGAGGACTGCTGCGGATTATCAGGGAAGCGACATTAAACCTCTTAGAGGTACCTCCAAGAAAAAACATAAGAAGTGCCAACTGTTGCTGTTCCAGTGTCTTTGAAAGCACCAAAACTTGCCTTATTTGTGCTAACCTGAACCGTCCTGCCCTAACACTGAGGCCGTAGTATGAAACTCTGTAAATCCATGTCGTCATTCACTCTTCTGTTTCTCCCTGTGTTTGATCTTTGAGATTAAATCCTTAGTTGGAATTTTTCCACTGACCAAAGAAAGAGGAGCCAGGACTTTCTCCAGCGTCTGCTATAACAACCTGTCATACAATATGATGTATAAGGACCGTACAGCCCCAATGAACGAGACACCAGCTGCGTTACTGCTGTGCGCTGAATGCTCCGTAGTGATGTGGCATACAGGAAAACTTGTACTGTGCTGGAAACAAACTGCTTCATCTATGCTTCCTCTCTCCTTCTCGGTGCAGGAATTTGCAACCTTTATGGTCCTCTGCATGATATTCAGTAATTTGGGCTTTGCTGTATAACTATACATAACTATACCCTGTTCAAAGCTTCTCACTCGCTTCAAATGAAATTTTGTCTGGAAAAAAAAGAGCTAAAGAGAGCTTGGTCAGAGAGATCATGGATTGCAAATACACATCCTCCTAACTGCAACCTACCCATGGTAAGATGGAAAGCGATGCCTTTGAAAACAAACTGACTTCAAGGATTTTTTTTAAAAGACCCTGCACAGGTTGTAAGAACTACCAGCGTCACTGCACTGAAAGTTATGTCAGCAGCACTCGTGTTATAAAGCCTCCTTTTCCCCAGAAGCCTACAGCTCAGCTGTGAAATTTCCTCCAGGCTCAAGCTTCCTTTCAAAGTGCTAGCTAGAAAGTGATTTTATTTTAATTAGTTTTTACTATTTTTACAATATAAACTGGAAGGCGAGTACATGTAAATTGTACTGGAAGGTAAAAAAGGAAGGCATGTTTTTATTTAATCCACTTTGTTTTTCTCATTCTCACACTTTGAAAGATTTACGTTTAATAGTATACCACAGCAGCTGATCACATGTAATGAGGTTTTGTCTTTAATCACTGGGTGAAAAAAAGATAAAAATCTGGAAGGCTAGGCCAAATTCTGATCTCATGGATATGACTTCAAATATTTGACTTAATGAAATCAGAACCAGACCTATTGTCCCCTACTTGGTCTAATGATTAAGTAGCACATTATTTTTCAGACACCCAAGCTCTTACAGATAAATCTCAAAGAGACACTATTTGATTTAAATCAGTATTAGTGATTCAATGGCTAATGACTTGCTATTAAGTTCCCCTGGCACAGAGACAATACAACCTACCCCAGTAACAAAGCCTCATATATGAGCATCTCATAGGCTTTTAATTACGATTATCAATCATCTTTTCTGTCTCATTCTCTCTCTTGCTCTTGAGTCTGTGTGTTAATCTGTGTGCTGCTCTCTAAATAACTGGCCCAAGTCAGGTCCTGTCCTAGGGATGCTGCTGTGATCTTCCATGAGGCCACGGATCCATAGAGCCCAACTCACTTTGGAGCAGAGGATGAGTCCTCCTTTGGATATTTTGCCCAGGCTGCTCAGCACCTCAGCCGTGTTGTAGGAAGGAGGGCATAAAGATAAAAGTGAAGGCAGGCTCCGTTCCCCTCTAACCCTTCACTGCTGCACTCCAGCTCTGAGTGCCCGTAGCTGGTGTCTGTGTGAGTGGCAGCCCCACAGCCCCACACCACACCTGTACTGTGTGTGGACACGTCACGACTCTGCCTGATGCATAAGCCCTGCAAACACACCCGTCCTTTGCAGATGTTGCCCTACAGCATCCCCCTGATCCCTCACTCAGTGATGCTCTGGTTTATTAGCACAGCACTGATGCAGCTTAGTCAGTCTTTTGGGTTTTCCTGAAGTATCTCAGAAATCTTGCAAAGCAAAATATCCTCTGGTGAGTCTTGGTGGTTAAAAGGCAAGATGGGTGAAGCAGGACTTTTTCTGCATGCTTTGTGGGGTTCCTGTGGGTCTCTTTCCCTTCATTCTTTTCTTCTGGGCTGTCACTTTCTGTCCCAGTTGCACTCACAGGTACCTTTTGTAGAGCGAGAAGAACAACAGATGTTTAAAGATTAATTCGTAAAACATATGTGCATTAGAATGGCATTAATTTGCAGTGAATCACTAGATGTTGCAAATTAGGAAGTGACTAAATGCAATAGAAGAGCAAGAACCATGCATTATAAAACATACTCTTTTCATTTATTTGGACAGTTGTAGTTCAGTTTTTAATTATTGACGGTAATATTCCTTAATGTGCTAGTAAATGTGCTGTTTTATATTTAGTAAAAAATGAAGTCTTTGTAAAACATGAAGTCATTACAGCGGTCAGCTGTTAATTATTGCTTAGGGATAGAAGGAACACTACAAATTTTGTGCAGGTTAATGAAGCACGAATCTGCTGGCTCCTGCTCAAGGAATAGCTGAGGATCTCATGTGCTACTGCAGATACACTCATTCCACAGTCTGGTTTTTTGGGACTGGCTTGAATATCAGCACCTGAAAACAGGCCTTAAGTGACATGTTTCAGAACTGCAAGAGGTTGCCAATAGCAGGGAAAAATCTGATTTGATCCAACTCCCACTGAATTCAACGGGACTTTGACAAAGAGTTAGTGATGTCCTTGTCAGGCCACTGAAAGAGTCAGTGACATTTCTCTTGTGCCATTTGGGGAAGTAAGAAGTGTGGATTGTCTGAACCGAATCCGGTCAGTTTTACTAGGCGGACCAATAACACAGTGTGCAACTGTGTCCTGCACAACTGTGTGCACACACGGGGGGGTGTGTGCCCAGCCATCAGCAGCACCAGGGAGGGAAGCAAAGAAGTTTTGTTCCCCAGGTAGTGGACAGAAAGGCTGGAGGGACACTCCCTTTGCAATGCTATCATAAGATTCTGAGCTAGCTGCTAACTTGGCCACGGGCTTGGATGAGTTTTTCATATAGTCTCTGCGATGGTATTTCCTCTACCTTACAGCTTGCCACCTTTTGTTTAGTTGGCAAGAGAGACCCTTTGGTTAATACAACAGATGAGTATCCACAGATGCCTATAAGAATAAAAGTTGCTGACTCACATCGTTGGTGCCTCGAGTCCCTTTTATTACCTTTTACAGGCATGAATGGGTTCTGACTTGCAAAATTACTTGTAGGAACCAAAACATAAATACCAGCAGTCAAAAAAAGCTGTGCCTACATAGCACTCCAGGGTCTATTTTTAAATAACCGCCAAAAATAACGTCAGATGTACTCAGCAATTGCAAATGGGAGAGAATGTAAATCCCGGTTGCAATTCTTTGGTTGTCCCAACAAAAGAAGAAATTGGATGGCAGCTCTGGTCACAGGTTGTACAGCAAATGACTGCTAATGCTCAGAGCTATTAGCTCAAAACCAAACCAAGAACTAATGCAAACTCTTGTAAAGAAAGAAAGAACATGTTTGTAAAAGACACTTCCTCTTTGCTTCATGAATGGGAACAAAGCGTTGCATTCACTGTATAAATTAGTAACAGTAAATAATTCAAGGCTCTCTAGTCCTGAGCATTCACATTACAGGGAATGAATTCTGACCCTGCAGGAAGCTGCTGAGGGACCTTAGCTCACAGCCTGGGTCTGGAGGCAAAATCTGTGCTCCCTCTCCTCCCCCGGCACAAAGAGATGGTCGTGGGTTAAGGTGGGCAGAAGGACCACCTGTCTGAAAATGTTTGTGAGAATGGCTGTCTGCTTACCTACAGCAGGGTCCTCTGCTAGGAACAGGTGCCTTTCTGCTCTTTGTTACCATAACAAGCTAGGTTGTTCATTGAAGATAAAAAGTTTCTGTGTGTACTTACCTAGCAGGCACAGAAGTTACCTACCACGGGAAAGTTCTGCCACGGGAAGGTTTGCTCCTCCATATTTCGTGGTGTTGCTAACGAAAGGAGCTGGTCCCTTCACCGAAGCTGCTGGTAGGGAGGTTTATGCAGACAGACATACTGCTTTTCTTTCTTGGTGTTGTCAGCTGTCAATATCACCACCCAGTCCTTGGGCTGAATACAAATCAAAGAAATTTTTTTTTTTAATTTTCTGCAATTTTTTTTTCTATGTAGATTTTAAGCAATTTGGGAGGGGCAGCACCTCAAAAGAGAGGGGGGTGTGTGAAATCAAGCATCAATTGTTAAATATGTTAAATATTCCTATCAGCTGGTGTTTTCCTAGTATTTCCTGCTCTGTGAATATGTTGTGAATGACGTTCCCTATGCACAGAGGGATGCTACGAAGAAACCTAAACTACACCGGCTCAAGCCCCTCTGGCCAGCCTGAACACTAGCAGGGTCTGAACAGCCCTTGACCGCTGAGGAGTGATTCACCCCCCGAGGGCTGCATCTGCCCCAGCAGCAGTTCTCAATGTGATCCTTGTGAAGGGTTTTGTCAGGGTTTGTGCGCTGCAAAGACTCTGCTCCCATCAGGATGGGAACAGCCTGGCTCCCCTCTTCTCCCTGCTTTTCTGCTTTTTCCTATGCAGTCAACCAGCCCCATGATCCTGGGACAGAGCTTAGAAAGTGCCGATGGTCCAAGTCCAAAATTAGAAGTTCCTGAGTGTTGTAGTTTTATCCTAGCTGGTAGCAAAACACACCAACCGCTCAATCACCCTCCCCCTTCTCGAGGGTGGGGAAGAGAATTAAAGGGGTGAAGGGAAAAGAGGCTCATGGGTTGAGATAAGAACAGTTTAATAACTAAACTACAATAATATTGAAAATAATAATGATGATGGTAATCATAACATATACAAATATACAAATGAGTGATACCCAGTGCAGCTGCTCACCACCTGATGGCCAAGGCTCAGCACGTTCCTGACTAACAATCCTGGGGCAGCAAGAGTCCCAAAACCGCAATCCCAGAATGGAGATAAGACCCTGAATGTTCAAGAGACTGAGATGACCCTGAGAGAGGGACATCCAAGAGGGACACAACCCAGAGCAAGAAAGACCACCTCTGGACAGAGCCTCACCTACATCCTGGGCATGA
>VZTO01010482.1:291448-315080 GCA_013400615.1 Syrrhaptes paradoxus | reverse complement strand
CAGTTGGTTTTCAAAGACCACATTGAGCTTGCAGATAGAAAACTTTGTTTAGGCTTTAAGCCTGCAGGAACAAATTTTATTTGAAAGTTAATTTTTGTTTATATGTGTATACACACACACACACAGAGCTCAACAAGTTACTGCTTTACAGGCCAAGAATTCTTCTTAACCCAAAGGTTTCATTCAGGAGACTGGAATGTTATCACAGGTATACTCAGGACCTTTCAGGTTTATGTTGTAAGAGCAGTAAACATCTATTCATCGTATGTCCTCAAGATTTTTAGTGGCAGATGATCTCCACACTAAGCAGAGACAATCTTGATATGCCATGAGCCTAAAAAAAAATTGACCTCCATTTTTGATCTGGCTGACATCCACGAGGCAGCATTACTTGACTGAGAAGAAGAGGAAGTTGCAGACACATGCTACTTATATATCATATGAAATGGAGATCTGGAGAGACAAATGCCTCCACTCTTAGAATTCCTCTGACTTGAGTCACCTGAGACATGTAGTCAACAGGAATTGTCCGCTCACATCAACATGAATATGTTTTTTGACTAGAACTAAAATGGAGAATTGAGCAGGTAAGGATATTAGGTGAGTTGCTAAGAAAGCCTAGGAAGAAGTCAACAAAGTTTACTATATTTCCTCTTACTTTCTTTCTTTCAATAATTTCTGTAATTGTGTTCTGTTTTTCAGACTGCTACTTCTAAGGCCACAAGTCACATTTAGCAGTGCTAATAAAAAACATGAACTAAGTCTGACTTTTTAACGACTTCTGGAGTAAGGTCCTGTAGCTTAGTTTTTTTGAGTTACTGAAATAATGTAAAAAAGGGAGAAAAAAAAATTAGTTTCCAGTAGCAGAACACCACAATTTGTGAACGGTGCACCACTCCAGGTATAGATCTCTTTCTGTAGCTATGGCACAACTCAAGTTATCTTAGCCCTAGGGTACTGTGCTATGACTGGTTTAAATCAAACCAAAAGAAACATAGTAAGAAGCATTTCTAGCCTTCCCCACCTGAACGGGACATTCCCATCCTCTCCTCTGTGTCAGTATTTGCAGCTACACAGAATGGGCACAAACCCACTTCCCTTGCGGATTAATTTCAGTCAGACCAGAGAGCTGACCGGACTCGTCGTGCAGCCCCACAGTAATTAGTGCTGGCATAAACCACAGGTGGGAAGAGGCAGCCAAGGCTGACGCCCCCAGCAGCCTCCTCTATCAGTTCATGCTGACAGTGAAGCCGAATGATTAAACACAGCACAGGCTGTTTAGCAGAACTCAAAGAATGAAACCTCTCACTTCCAAATGTGAAAATACTAACAGTCAGTGGCTGACTTGCAATGCCACACAACCTAATCAGGTATTTTTTGAGTGCAAACACAGCACCAAACCTATCAGGCATCCCAGGCAGTAAGAAATGCACGAAAAACATTTTCCTGCTCTGTGAAAATTTGGAATTAAAAAATACATTCCAGATTAATTCCTAAACCATATTTTATTTCTAGTTATTTTGCCACTTTCACCTAATGTAATTCAAACGAGAACATTTATGACAACTGGTGAAAAATATGAAAGAATGTAAATGGTCCTTGTAGAAGAAAATCTACCAGAACTCTTGGCCACAGGCATACTTCCCTCCTCACATCCTTCTTTAAGAAAACAACAAAAAAACCAAACAAAAAAACCAAAAAAACCCCCAAAAAACAAAAACCAGCAAACCAGGATTTCATGCTACAGAATAAAGCACTATGATTGCAGCTCTATTTGTAATAGGAGAAGACTGATAAATAATATATAGACTAATGCAAGCTTGCATATTGTCTGCAAATGCTCTAATGCATTTCATAGCTAATTGTTAATAAATCAAGAGGTACTGAACTACCCTTCACAGTATCTTAGAAGTAAATGTTTGAGCCTAACCCTGCCTTTACTAAACCTTTTTAAATAAAAAAAGAGATAGTTTTACTGCACAAAATCCTTTTGTATAGGCTTGTACAAGCACAGTTGCCATCACACTGGCATTTTTCAACAGCAAATTTTTCACATTAGGCACAGTCATGGAGATAAGAGTATATTTTAGTCTCGCTTTTCCTCAAATTACTTAAATTTTGAATTCAGACTGGCCTACAGTATCAACACATTCAAAACAATCAGCTTTTTTCTCCAAAAAAAACCCCACAGCTCTGTAACGAACACAGAGGTTCAAATTAAACTGTTTAGTCTAACATTTTTCTTTTCTATTTCATGCTCTTAAAAAAAAAAAAAACACTACCAACCTCCATACCACCTGTATTTCCTTGTTTCTATCTATAGTTCTCTATCATCTTCCCACTCTGGGATTTTTTTTTTAAATTAATATTAGTCCTACTCTCCAGAGTCTTGTTCCTTCTGCTCCTATTTCTTTGCCACTGGTTGTCCTCCATCCTGCCATATGCACATTCCTCTGTACAACCTCTTTTTTTTTTTTCTACTATCCATCTTCCCTTCCCATGGTGTTTCCACATTCCTTCCTCCTCCATCTTCTCTCCCTTCCTCCTCATCACTCGTAAAACAGGTTTACTCATTCTTCTATCACCTAAAGGTCCTTCTTCTGTCTTTACCTTATCTCCCAGTTTTGGATGAAGGAGGTCTTTGCTGCCTCTGTTGCTTTTTCTCCCACATGCAGGATTTAATTCTGTAGAAGACAGAAAAGATCTGATCCTCTTATTCATTTCTGTCCCCTGAGCAGCTGGCAGCCATCATTGCACAAGACACGGCCAGCAAGGAGCTGCTCTACCTTTGCAGTGAGAAGCCAGCTCATCACAGGCCAACAGCCAGCTTCCAACTGTCCAAGTGTGAAGTTCCTATGATCACAGATCATCTGGGATGCCTTTCCTCTCAAAACCAGGTGACTCTGAGCCAAATTCTTTAATCTCAAAGGCACTAAAGGCTTGATAGCTGCAAGTGGCTTTTGGGGAGAGTCGCTGTGACGCTGTTTCCACTTCAGCAGTACATGCATGAAGTGTCTCGATAAGAAGTGGTACACACTGCCTTCAAAAAAAAACCCCAACAAATCAAGTACTGACAATTAGACCTTGTCTATTCAACAGGAGTTGCCAACCACTGAATGTGGTTAACTGCAAGCATAGACAACGATAATTTACGCTCACCGTCATTCTGGAGGCTAACTTCATTTTCAAAACTGCAAGTATAGGCACGGATAAGCTATGATCAACACACTTCAACCAGATTCAACACCAGCCAAGTCTTTGTCAGCAGTGGTAACCTTCCAAGTAGAGTGAAGGCATAAAGGGGGTCTACAATCATGGCCCAAAGGCTGGCTGAAAACCTTGGCACCTCTTAGAGCCTCTTTCCACCTGAGCTTCAAAGAGTCCTATGAATATTAACTAATTACACTTCTTTTCTACGAAAGAGAATCAAGGGCTCAATTTACCTGCCAACACAGCACACACTATCAGAGTGGAAGAACAGTTAGCTGAAGTATCAAAATCATCACATTTGGTATTAAAAAAAAAAAACAAACAAAACCCCAGCATTCACAGCTGTAGGGGTAATTCAGACAGATTTAAATTTAGTTTTAAGCAAAGCTGAACAGAATCTGTTTTGGTGAATTTGAACATAGCCAACAGCCTGAATTATCAGAGACAGCTTCTTGAGGGACACTGTATTGTACTGGGGGGTTGGTTCAATGGATCTGGTGATTACTCAGATTAATCACTCCCTGTCAATATCACTACCTACAGGTACTTCTGTGGTCACCAGACCAGATTACAGCAGTTGAAAGATATGCCTTAATCTAAACCTAAGGCAATTCGTCTGCAAGCAAGACAAGCCACGTACGTTGAATTATGAAGGCTACTGAAGAGAAGTGTTAGACCAATATTTTGAAGTGAGAACAAGGTGCCTTAAGTGGAAGACATGTAAAAATCTAACTTCAAGTGCTAGAGCACACAGCTTGTGAATAATGTATTTCCTCAAGCACACACTAAGTCCTTCCATCGTTAGGTCATACATAGTAAAGTTTGAATTAATTACATTAAAGAACTTGATCTGAACACTTTCTAAAATGATTTAGTGGGTGGCCTCCACGCATACACTTGAAGCTTGAAAACCTCAGTCACGTTTGCTTATAGACTAAAACAACTACCTGAATAAACTTTGTATAGTATTTTGTGGAGTATGCTACAGCTTAATTCTCCCCATGGCATAGGAAGGGCCGCATAATATTTTAATTATTTTCTTCCACAAGGCAAGAAGCTCATTGAGATTTTACAACCAAATATGCTTAGTTGGCTTTTTGCTCAATACAGCCCTTAGCCTGCAGGTTGCATCTAGTGCTAAAACAAATAAAGATCACAGAAGTTAGAAGTGCCTATTATGTCAATAAAATCTAAATCCCTAGTAATGCAGTAATTGTTCCATGCAGCATGTTTTCTAATGCTTTGTCTGGTCTTGTTTTAAACAATGGGGCTACCATCACTTTTCTTGGACTATTTATGGTCTGGAACAATCCAA
Organism: Syrrhaptes paradoxus; assembly: GCA_013400615.1. Taxonomy (NCBI): domain Eukaryota; kingdom Metazoa; phylum Chordata; class Aves; order Pterocliformes; family Pteroclidae; genus Syrrhaptes; species Syrrhaptes paradoxus. Next base: position 310,555 of record VZTO01010482.1, on the reverse strand, counting down.
CAGTTTTCCCTGATCTTTAACCAAAGTTTCCACTTTTTATGCCAGTCCAAAACATAAGCAGCCCTCAAAAAAAAAAAAAAAAAAAAAAAAGGCCTTCTCTGTCAGGCTTAGCATCTTTCTTCTAAAGAATATCAGATAGCCTTTACAGAAAGCTGAATACAAAGTTCACTGATCGACTCATTTTAGACTACAGAGAGTGACAACTCCCTTCTGTTTATCATTTGGGGACATGTCAGAGCCTATGCAGAAAAATGGTTAGACAGGATACACCGGGATCAAGCAAGCTTTAAGTTAAAAGAAATACAGTTCCTATCTGCAGAAAGGGAGTCTCCTACTGAGCTTCATTTGTGGCTATCTGCTCATGTGGTACGACTTTTTTTTTTATTTATTTCTTCGTTTAGCATATGACCTGTGCAATTGTTAATACAGTGTTTGACTCAATCTTGTAAATAAAATGTCAACTCCTAGACCCTGGCTTTCTTAGGGAAAAAAAAAAAGAAAAAAAAACCAGTACAGGGGGAAGGAAGAACAGGCTTCCTTGTCTGGAAGGTAATTCCAATAAAGAAACCCTTTTAATGTCATCTGAACAGGTGACTATTCTAAGAGCGTCATTATCATCGAGAACCCTGCAAATTAAGCAGGGAAGAGGCCTATTATCTAGGTCACTTAGCCCACCCTACCAAAGCTGAATTATTCCCATCTGTCTACCAGAGGTTTATTCGGCTCCTTTTAGCAGTAAGTTTGCGCATTAGGAGAACACAGCAACCCACCAGGGACCCCCTCCCCACCGCGGATCCTTTCTCTTCCCCGTTACCAACAAACCCGACCCTCGCCACCGAGAGATACTCGGATAAAGCCTCAGAGGGGACACCGGGCTTGGGGGAGGGATGCCCGCAAACCCTACGAAATAGGGGAAGCAAGCTGCGGGAGAGTTAAAAACTCGTGAATTTAAAATAAATCGGTAATTTGGGAACAGTGCAAGCGGCAAGGGGCAAATGACATCCCTCCATAGGGCTGCCCCCCACCCCCCCCCACCCCCACGCCGGCCGGAGCCGGTGCCCCCCGGGCCGCGCCCCAGGCCGGCGCCCCCAGAGGCAGCGGCCCCGGGGGAGGGTGCGCGGGCCAGTCCCCCCGCGGCCGGCGGTACTCACATTCTCGGTGTCGCGCTCGTTCACCGTGGGCAATGGAGTCCGAGTGGACATTTTACTTCACTCGGGCGGCCGCGCTGCCCGCAACGGCGGCGCACACACACACACACGGGCCCCCCGGGCCGGGCTGCGCGTCTGCTCGGAGATGGTGGTCGCAGGGAGCCACCATGAAGGACGAGGTGGTTGGCGGGGGGCGGCGGCGTCGCGTCGGTGCCCCTCACCCCCCGGCGGCGCCCCACGCCCGAGCTAGATCCCCCTCAGGGAGCGGAGCGGCCTCGCCCCCTCCGAGTCCTCCGGGCTCATCCTACAGCCAGGCCGGGGTCCGCGGGGGTCGGCAGCGGGGAGGGGGGCGCCTCATCAAGCGGGGAGGGATGGAGCCGGGGGAAGGAAGGCGGCGAGGGAGCGGCTCCGAGCCGGGGGGAAATGCAGGACGGGCGGAGAAGAGGCGGCAGCGGGGCGCCGCACAGCCCGGCTCCTCTCGCCGGCTGCTCTCCGCCGCAGCTGGGGCACGGCGGCTAGCGCAGGCCCGCTGCCGAAGGGGCTCCCCTCGCCTTCCCGCGCCGCGGCCCCACTTCACCGTGCCGCCGCTCGCATCCCGGCCCGCCTCTACCCGCCCACCCCAAGCTCCGAGAAGGCCGGCACCCTACAGGTCGCAGCAGGGCTGGAGAAGCTGAGTGCCTAACCGACCGCTCGCCCGACCGCCCGCCTGCCTGCCCCCCAACCCCTTCGCCGCTCCCGGACGAGCCAAGATGGCCGCCCGGCTTCCTCCGCGCCGAGCCCAGCTCCGACATGAACCGGAAGGGCCCGCCCCCCGCCCGGCCGCGCCGGAGAGGCCGGCGCCGGCGGCTTGTTGCTATGGGCTGCGGCGGGGCGGGGGCGCCGCGGGGGCTGGCAGCGGCGAGCGGCACCGGCGGAGGGGCCGGACAGGCCGTTCCTCGTGTGGTACCCACCCCCCGCCCCGTCCTCCCGGGGTCGGCCAGCGGGAGCCGTGCCCGTCCCTGGGGCCCAGCCACCCTTCTTCCCGGAGCAGCCCCGGTGCGGCGTGGCCTGGAGGGGGGGGTTTCTCCTCAACAGGCCCTCGGGGAGCAGCAGGACCCCCGGTGCGGCCGGGCGGGGCGTGAGAAGAGAAATGGTGTGAGCGGGAGCGGGGAGCTCGGGTGCTGGGGACTCCACGGGGCAGAGGGGACGAGGCGGCGGGGGGCGGCTGGAGAAATGTCAGCTCGCTCCTTCTCCCTGCTCCCTGGGAAGCCAGTCCTCGGGCAGGAAAGGGACGTGGGGACAGACCCTGCTGCCGGCTCACATGGGAGCGTGAACGTGTGGAGTCCAGAAACATGTACAGTGGGGTTCGGGGTTTGGTCCTTTGGTCTTCTTTTCCCAAAGCATGTCCTCCCTCCTCTTGGATTTGGCCAGCCCGGACGATGGTGTGTGACAGAGAAGGGAGGGTCCATGCAGTGTTGGAGCCCTGCGTTTGCACGCGTGGTTCCTTTGGTGGAGGAAGGTGGAAGCCAGGGCTGTCAGAACATGCTTTGTGTATCTCATAGTTACCCTGCACAGTCATTTTTAAGTGTAGAAGGAAGATCTCTGTATAGTCATGAGTAGATCTAATTAAAAATAAAAATGAGAAAGAGAGTAATTTGTGTCTGTTCAATATATAGGTGGTTTAGAAACAAATCTGTTTCTGTTTTTTACAGAGAAAATGTGAACCTCTGTAGAACAAACTAGACCTGGTGGGATTTGTAGAAACTCAGCATCTCTGGGGATCTGGGAGCCTAGCGATAACATTTTGTCTTTCTAAAGTATAATTTGTCTGTCAAACTTTGTTTCTTATAAATATTTACCAGCTTGGCCTGGAAATCCATCCTACAATGTAGGTAATACTTTCCTCGCTTTTAAAGACATGCGTAAGGAAAGATAGCCTTTGAACACTACCCAATAAATAAGTTGCTTGTCTGTTACTTCATCATCAGGACTACAAAATGCTCCACAACACCTGACCTGCAGAAGGAGAAACCCAGTAGACTTGCATGAGGCCTTATCTTCCATTCTCGCTCTCAAGTTACGCTAATACCTTGCTCTGTGTCAGCAACAGGAATTTTGGGTTTGAATACTCCCTTTTTGTGCAAATGATCCATATTTCTGTGCATACATATACATCCATGTGAGTATGTGCTCAGAGGGCACATACTCATAGCACAGCCGCTCTCTCCGGGTAGCAGGCAGGACCCTTTGCACGGAGAAGGGACTGGGAGTTGCCTTTAGCTGCTTTGCCAAGGTCAGTCACAAAGTCTGAAGCAAAGCCAGGAAAAGTATCCAGATCTCCTGACTCGCTGCTTTTGCCACAGGGCTGGTGCTTCGTCTTTTTCATTTGTGTTGCCAGTAGAATATGTTCTTTACAATGTGTTTGTAAAAAAATTGTAATTGACTTACAACAGAGTCAGAAAAAGGGTAAAAAATAGACAGAGGTTTACTTAGGTTGTTAACAAGACTCATGCTTTCACCCTGCACTTGTGGGCACTCCAGCTGGCTTGAGAAGGCTGAACTGCAGGCGTTGGAGCCAGGGAGCCGTTCGCAGAGCGTGAGCAGCATGCTGAGCTCAGTAATGCTGTTTGCAGCTATGGGTTTGCCTGTCCCGAGCCTTGGCAAAACTGAGATCTGTGGAAGTCCTGTGCACAGGCACGAAGAGGTGTTAAAGTAAGCTAAGCATTGTGGCTCGCCCGACCGCATTGTCATCATACTTCTATTGTCATCCCATAGCAGCAGTAGTCACTCGGATAAAATGTGAACTATACAGTGATGGATAGTTAGGTGAAAATCTTAAGCCTGTTGTTGCAATAGCTATCACCCTAAAGAAAGCCCACATTTAATATCTGCAGTCCAAATAAAAAGAGGCTGGGATGAGGATGCACAGGGAAGGCGAGTTATGGGGGGAGGAATGTTTGTGTTTTTCAGAGTCGTGTTTCTGATTGACAAACTGATTTTGAAATAAAAACTTGTGAAGAAAACGCTTGAGACCACAAAAATAACAGCAGCTGATTTTGCTCTTTTATTGCCAATAAACGGCAAAATTGATCAGTGCTGTTTTTTCCATGTAGCTGAACTTGCACAGCGGATGACAAACTGCATAGCAACTGCTTTCTTTTATATTTCGTTGTTGCTATATTCTGTTTCTCCCATTTAAACAGATGAGTTCATTTCAAAGTGTATTCATTTTCTTCTTAGAAATTGGGCCATCATAAAAAAACTGATTGCATGGGTTTCCTAGTTCTTTGTTGTCTATAAATATTCTGCATATTATCAGGTACTAGTTAAGTCGCATTCTCAAATCAGAGGTGATTTTTTTCCTATTTAAAAGCTCTGAAAACTCAGAAAGCAGTCCGATAATCAAATCGTGCTTTCTGGTTCTTGTGCTATCGGTAGTGATAGTGACAGTGATTTCGTAAGTGGGACTTAGATGACAATGTTTGTATGTTATCCAGAATAGGATGCAGCTTGCGCTTTGAGCTATACTGGCTGCAGTACTAACAGTTGTAAAAACTTGTTTTTGCCAATAGAGTTGGAGAATATGACTCAAAGACACACAGGAAGCCAATCTGCTAGTTAAGGTGCCTTTTTTATGTCACTCTTTTGGCTATCACCACACACAGAAAACAAAAGAAAACAATATGATACAAAACAACATCACTGTGGTGAAGAATGTAGGTTTTTTTTTTTCTTCTGGACATTAAAAGTCACATTAAGCGTCTCTTAGCACTGCACTGCACAGACGGAGTAGGCCCCAACTTTAACAGCATTTGCGATCACAGCAAAAAAATGATGGAATTGATTATAATTGCTGGACAAAACATAAGGACTGGTTTTAATGTATTTGAATGCAGGGGTTTTGAGTCTGAATTCTGGAAGAAGGATTGCAAATGCAGAACTGGCTGAGGAATTTCTGTTCCACTCACCTCTCTTTAAAGCCTGGGGGCTGAAAGACATCGGTTGGTAGAGGCGAGTAGAGAATCAGGTAATGTAATTGCTATAGCTGCCTTCTTGTGCGCTGCAGCTGTGACAGTATACACCAGATGGGAATCTGCCCAAATATTAAATCATTTTAGTTTATACAAAAATGTCAGTTTGGACTGATAATTCTTAGCTCTGATGAGACCTTTTGGTGTTTCTTTCAGCGTTTACAAAACACAATTTTAAATGTGTTATATCCAAAGGGATGTAAGCAATCTTATTCATTCTTTTTCTGATGCCTTATTGTTCTTTTTTATTGTAGAAATTCTAAGATAACCCCGTGCAGTGGAAGATTTCCAAGGCTGTTTCATCATCAGTGTTGCCTTTAAAACTAAAATCATTACTTGTGTTGCATTATTTGTATTTGTTTTAAAGATTTTAACTTCCAAAGAATACATAATCTTAACAGTGTTTTATAGTAGGAAAAAGTGTGTGGTTTTGAAAATGGCTATGACAAAGCTATTGATAGAAAAGGACTGTTTACTGTCTGCATCCTGAATCAATAGTCCATGCTCAATTATAATGAGGCCCAAGTGCAACCCACTGCAAGGCCAGGGTGAAATGTGCTTTTAACAGCAGAGAAAACAATGGAAAAAGATCTTCCTTCCTGACTTCGTGTCCAGCAGAGAATGAGATCTGAGAGGTGGGTTAAGATTTTGTGTGTGTTGACTTCTTCCTTTGGTCCATGCCCATTTAACTTCCGACAACATCACTCCTGCATCACATGCAGGAGAAGAGCAAGTCCGTGGTGACCGCGGAGTGGGCATGGCAGTGCCATTGCTCTGCGTTCCTCAGGTATCAGAGAGGTTCAGGCACTGGGCTGTGACTATGAGAAAACAGGAGCAAACAGTGGTGGTTCCTGGACTGCACGCCTCATTTAATTCCTTACCTGTAAGGCCAAGCACTCTGTTCTTTGCCTGCAGAGCGTGTGGCATGGTACATGGGACGTAAACCTTCGTGATGGGATTGCTATTGAGTGCCTGAACTGGACTATTTCCTCCTCCATTTGACACAAAAACCTGCATGAATCATAGGCTCTGGGACAGAATCTCATCACTCTGGAGAGATGGGTGAGAGCATTACTCTTATGGGTTGGCACAAGGTCAGTGTTTAGAGAAGTGAGAGAATTGAAAATAGCTCCTTAGCTCTCCATAAACCTGACGCCTTGTGGGTTACAAAGGAAATGCAAAGGAGAAGTAGCCAGTTGGCGGTGGTGTGAGCTCTGAATTTGGCTCCATATGTTTGAAACTAAAATAGGGCTTTATAACAAGCCTCTTCCATTCCTACCAGTGCATGACCCCAACAGAGCTGCGTCTTAAACATAAATCCTTTCGGATGCTTTGCCATCTGAGTCAGGCATGTTACTGTTCCTCCTACACCATTTCCTGTGTGGTTGATACTGAATCAAAGGCTCCATTCACAATGATGGGAAAAGAATAGGTGATTTTAGCACACATATTCAAGCGCAAATTAATAATTGCTGTGCCCGAGTGTTAGTGGGAAGTAATTGTTTTGTAGCAGTGAGATAAATTCCAGGGTTTATGTGCACAGGCTATCTAAAAATGATTTAGCCCACACTTGTTAGAAAAGGAACATCTAAAATTGTCCACAGGCTAATGGAAAGTATGCAGCTCAGCTGAAATTCCCAGGGCCCAAGATAAGCCCCAAGAGCTGGGTTTTCCTTGGAGAGACTTACCAAGGAATTGTTAGACAGAGCTTCCTTCTCCCTCTCCAACTCTGGATCATCTAGCTTCCAACCTGCAGCTCCCACTGTAATAACCATTTAGCATCTTCATTCATCAGCGGAGCCTCTCCACTTCCACCCCTGTTGGTTATACCCTTCCTTGCTCTTCTCTGAGAAGAATCCTTTATTCTCCAGAGACCTCCAAGTGTGTCTACACAAAAAGCTCAGTGTATACTCACACCACTTATAAGTCCACTCTATTTTGTGTGCATTCAGGTCCAAGCTCAGGCTGAACCCCAGTGGTCTCTGAAGGCACCTCAGATGAAGGTCCAAGTTCTTGCTCACACGATCTCCAAAGCATTGTCAGAATCAAGCCTTGAAGTCCCTCTGTGTGGATTTCCCTGAAGTAACTTGTGTTTGATTTAGATCCTGTCTTTCAGGAAAAACAAGGTTAATCTTCATTTAAATATTGCCAGAGGCAAGGAATCGGTCCTGGAGAACTGTCCATGTGATTTTTCCCCCTTGCTATTAGAAACCTTTGCTTTGGCTCTGGATATGGCTAATGACGGCTTCCAGCTACTGGATCCTTCCTAGGTTTGTCTGGTGGATGATCAAAATTTTACTCCCAACCAGGACTCGCCTCATCCTGCAGCCATCTCTTTAAGAGACAGGAGAAATTGAAATCCTGAGGTCTGTGACCAAAAGGCATCCTATTCCAATTTGTGAGCACTAGCGTGGGTGTTTTCTCTGATTCGTCTTCACGTTATCAATCCGTTTGTGCTGTGAATACCAGATGTGAACATGGTATTCCAACTGTAATAACACAAACCCCAAATACAGACGTGATATAACTTATTTTGCTGATGCCACAGCCCATTTAGCCCTCTCAGATACAGAAACTCTGAACTCTTGAAACTCAGGTTCAGCGGTGACTCACATGACCTTTTTGGTGTCTCTGACCCTTACTCTCCATGTGCATATCTCCTGTCTTGAAACTATGCTTTATTATTCCTTCAGGTATGCTTTTTAATTTTGGTCATACTCAAATGTGTATCGTTCACCTGAACACAATTTTGCAAACTGGTTTGCTCTGCACCAGTGACACATCCCTTAATTTCTACCTCTTCTCTCCATCTTGGTGTCATCTGCAAAGCTTATCAGTAATCGTCTCTGTTTACAGTCCCTGATAAAATATCAGTTGGTGCAGATGAGGAACTGATTGTGCAGGGTTACAGGGCCATATTGCATTTTTCTACTGTTAAAAAATTGTTGGTAAGTAGTTGCCACCTTGAAAATTCACACAACACATTGGCTGTCCCAGGGTAGAAAAGAGCTAGAGAAAAATAAACAACACTGAGAAAAAACAGCTGATTACAGAGGTCTGCCAGCGAGCAAAGGGAAGGGGTACAAGGACTGAGGGCTCAATAAATGGTTGCAGGGGGACACTGAGCCAAATGTCCCAAAGTGGCAACCAGGGAATGGTGCCTGCTGCCCACAGCACCCTGAGCACCCTTCCAGGAACACCATTGGGGTGTTCCAGGGATGATTAGTTAGACAATCATTTTCTATGTGTCATGTTGGTTTTGTATTGTTCCGGTTTCTTAATCAACATGTCCTGCTGCAACAAGTCGAAGGCCTTAAAGAAGTCCAGGTGTTTTAAATCTGCTTCGTTACATTTATCCCTCAATCTTGCAATCTCCTTGGTGAAAGATAACAAGTCAGTTTTGAAAGGGACTCTTCCCATAAACTCCTGTTGACTGGCATTAATTATATTTCCCTCCCTTAATTCTCTGTTAATCTAGATCCATATGAGTCATTCCATTATACTGCTGGGACTCGTGTCAGGAGACAGGCCTATAAATACTTAGATCTTTCTCTCTAACTTTTTCAAAGACTTTTCCAATGTTTCTTTTCATCTGGAGCTTCCCCACTGCCCAGAAGAGATCACGCACAGCTGTAGTGCTCAGGAGAAGACATCCTTGGTAATTACCCTGACAAAGCCAGACGCACTATATATTCTACTGAAACAAGGGGTTTTTGAACAGTGAATTAACTCTACCATCATAAACAACCTTTACAAAAGCATGGGAAGAAATATCTCATTTGCACGTTTATCTTGAGTTTCTATATCACAGCCTAGTACTATGACTACGAGGGGTCTTTTTTAAATGCATGGATGATATAGAAAAAAGATTTATAGAAGACCAGCCAGAGGGATGCATGGCACAGATGGGTTTTGTGTATGGTCCCCAGCATGGTGCTTTACACCACCTTTGCTCTTCTAGTGCTAAAACACTTTTTGCCTTCCATTATCCTCGAACAATTACAGCCATCCAGGAGATGAAGAAACAACCCCATACTTATTACTGTTACTGTAGAGCTGTAGTAACGTCATTAGTGGGTTTTTGGTTTTTTTTGGTTTGTTTCTGAACATCAAGGAGATGATGAATACATAATGTATTTGGGCTTGTTTTGCAGGAAAAGATGAGCTGCTGATTTGAAAATATCTGCTACAAGGTCAACAACTTCAAATTGAGTTGGAAAAATATCACATTATTGCTCTTGCCCCAGTACTGGTTAGAATTCACATCACACAAGAACATGAGAACACTTTTGGAGAGAGAGGGGAGAGGACGTTTTATCATCTAAGCATAGGACGGTTTTCAAGATGCATAGAAGAACAAAATTAATTAGAAGGAATGTTTTAATAGTATCAAAATAAAAAATCAGGAATTAGGAGTATCATCATTTCAAACACACACAAATAATAAACTTAAGCCTTGAATTCATCTGCATCTGTATTTATCTGAATGGGTACCTGAAGGTGCTGAAGAGGGCGAGGTTCCCCCGGCTGCCCGTGCAGCGAGCCCAGCAGGGCTCCCCATGGGGAAGATATGCTCCCAGCTCAGGCTTTGGAAGAATGGGACATGTTCGTCCCAAAATAGTCAGGGCACCAGCTTTGCTTCTTCCTGGCCAAGAGTGTCAGTCACAGCTTAGGCTTTTTTTCACTGATGACAATAAATGTTTCGGGATTAGGTCTGTGGTCTGTATGAATCACACAGCTCTGTATGACTTGCTTTAAGTGCCCGGTGTGATATAAGCCTAATAAGTGAATAGTCCCTTTTGGCAGTGAAGCCCATGCATGCTGCAGGTATTCTCCATGGAGAGAATTCAGCCTGCGGCGTACAGCTGAAGATTTTTCTCCGTGTATCGTGTAGTTTCCCTTTGAATAGCTTGTATCAAATTTATTTTCACACGTTATACAGCATCACGTGGTTTACAGACAAACATCTAACTACAACTATATTACATCAATTACCATTAATTGTTTTTCTCCCCTTTTGCCCTTCCCTTTTTTAGCCTGGTACTTCTCATGGGACTAGTTGGACGAAAATGTTCTTTCATCATTTATAAAAATAGTGTTGGGGTGGCCGCAACCGTGAGCTGCTGGGAGCTGGGCAGGCAGGGAGCCCCTTGGACCCTCTTGCCTGGGAGTGCTGCTTTCAGGGGAACTGCACCCCTCCCCTACTTTGCCACCTGCCTTCTCCCTGGCCTCTTTACTCATCTGGCAATGGAATGATAAGTCTTGCTGGCAGGATTTACCCTTGCAAACATAGGATCCCATTGAGCTAATAAATACTTCCCGTCATTGCCTAAGGTTGCCAACAGTAACATTCCCTTCCTCATTTATAGGAGATGCTGAATATGGTGTTGGTACTATTAACACCTTTAACGTTTCTCCCATTAACAGTTTCTGCCTGTAAAAGAGTTTTAATCTTTTCTGTTGGTTCTGGTTTTACTTTCTTCTGTGGCTACTGAAGCTTGAGCCACTTGAACTTTGGGACCTGTAGGTTTAAATTAGTTTTTAAACTTTCACAATAATTATAGCTTTTTCAAAGTGATTTTGAAAAGCAGGATAACATTGGAGAGACATGTCAGGGTATGACTTCCAATGCTTTAGAAACCTTTTATACTTACCTTTTCTTTTTCAGTAGCAAGATGTAAAAAAAGGAGGAGAGAACCAAAACACCCATGTAAAAGAGCCACCAACAATTTTATCATAAACCTTTTCTAAGACTTGCTGAACAAAGGAAAGATTCCTCCCTTTGGAAGCCAGCAGAATGGAGAGGACTTCACAGATTTTTAAAGATTTGGTAAATGCTTGCTCCTGTTTTTCAAACAACTCTAGCTGAAAACACTTGTGTGTGTCTGCATTAGCAGATTAAATGGTTTCAACCCCAGTAAGAAGGGAGATGGGATCCGTGCTGTTTCCTGCTGCCTTACCCCTGGAGGGGAAGGGAGGGATGGAGTCCAAAGGGCTGGGGCTGGATGGGGTGGGGGAGGCTTCTGCAGGGAGGAGAGGAAGGGAGCACACATGCAGGACATGAAGGAAGAGATGACAGACTGGAAAAACACATGGATCTGAGGGGTGGGGAAAGAGCTAGTATCTGGAAAAAACATGCAGGCACTAACCCTGGGAGAGTTTTCCTTTTGAGTAAATACGCTCCTCTCATAAGGAGGAGTGAACTGAGAGGACACGTTGGGTGCCATGCTGGGTGTGATCCTGGATGGTTTGGGTTCTTGTTTTCTGATACCACCTGGCTCCAGTGAATACTGCAGTTGGTTATTGCAGGGATGAGCCTCTAGGACACCCTTTAAGAGAAGAAAAATCATTCTGCCTCCATATTTGCAGCAGATGACCTGCTGGGACACTTGTCCCTGGAGGACATTGCTGAAGGTCTGAGGCATCAGCTGCAGCCACAAGAGATCAAGCCTGGGCTCACCTGAGACCAAGGTCCAACTGCAATGAGTTAAGCAGGGGTGTTTGGAGGACATTAAAGGGCTCCTTTGATGGGGCTGCTCATCAGAGGAAGACATGTCGTTTCCTCAGAGAGAGATTTGCTCCATATTTGCCATCCACTGCTGTGTCCTGTAGCCCCCTCCATGGTGTTGTGCCCTTGGGGTCCCTTCAGGATCTCTCAGGGCTTCTCCGGAAAGACCCAGCACAGACTGGGAGAGGGCTTGGGAAATGCACTCAGTCCTCGGCAGATAGTGGCATGGGGCAGACACAGCCAATGCACCTCAGCAGTGCTGACAAATGCTATGTAAGCATCTATACGCATACATGCATATATTTATATGCCTGTGTGTGTGCATACATATAACAGGAAACCTCCTTCTGCTCCCTTCATAACAGACCCTCCTGGTATTTGTTAAGTGTGACACCGCTCCCCTTAGGAATCCATGGAGGCTGTGATGTAGGATTTATCACATTCTCTAACACCTAGGGAAAGGACTAATACTATTTTCTGAAGTACTGCATTGTTTATGGGTTCAGCTATATAGCTTTTAATATTTTATGTATGTGAATATGATGTACTGCAATGAAAACACCCTTATATCTTTTTCTAGTAAGTGCATCTTTCAAAACAAGGAGTGATGTCAAATGATGGAGAGGAGCTCTGGGTCTAGAAGGCACAAGAAAATGCATAAAAGATGAAGTCCTATTTATGTTTCTCACACGCCCACAAAAAAAAAACCCAACCGAAAAAACAACCCACCTACATTAAAGAAATGCTATTCAAGCTACAAAGCAAGTCAGCTGGCATGTGGCCTCTCTGTACCTGTACATTAGGATCCAGGCTTTAATTAGAGGACCTCATGCTGCCTTTCCAGAGGCCTCTCTGTACAGGACCCACTCTGGGGGCACACAGCTCTGTGTGGGACAGGAGTCCCCTTTGCTTTGCTGCCGGAGGTGGTGAGGCTGCGGAGCTGCGGGGAAGGTGTCTCCCCAGGGGACTGCAGCCTGAAAAGCTGAGTTCATCAGGGACTGCAAAACTCCCAGATGCTGAAGTCCAAGGGAAGTTTGTGCAATCAGCTGCAAAGGCAGTGTGGAGCCAACATGCTGGCCAGCACTGAGAAGGGAAAATCTCAGAGCTGTTCAGCAGGATACCCTGACAGCACACGGCTGTGCTGTGTGGTAGCTGGGTTAGAGCGGGTACCTCCACCAGGAGCAATATAAGTGCATTAGCACAATGGAGAGGGCTAATTTCCCCTAAGCTCAGCAGTTAAATTGCTCTTAAGCTCACAAAGGGCTGCTTCAGGTATCTCTCTGAGCAGGATTTTTGCTTGGCCATTGTTCTGCAGGTGGGAACCTTCCATTTTGTGTGCAGAGATGAGCCTGGGTGGGGAACCTTCAGGAAAGTGTGAAACGAGAAACATGCAGAGGCAGCCTCTGCTCAGCATCTCCTAAGTCTGGAGCGGCCAGCTGCATAACCTCAGCTTTCTGAAGGTCGCTTGCATGTGTGCTTGCCTCTGTGTGGGCACTCCTGGGTCGCAGGAAGCAAACTGGAGATTCCCAGCAGGCCCACCATGCATTGGTGACAGAGCCAGCAGCAGAGCCAGAGTGCCGAGACTGCCAGGCAGGAGTGTGACAGGAGCTAACAAAGCATTTGTCACAGGAGAAGGCTGTCATCCACAACACGTCAACCAACGTGAGATGTAGGACCAAAAGGTTTCAGCTGATGACGGAGGAGAAATGAAATTTTGTTCATCCCAGGCATTGCAGGGGGCACGTGCTAATGGGGAAAAGGGACTCCTCTTTTCTTCTTCTGACCCATGTTCTCTGAGGTCCAGCTCCTCCTTTCCACCAGCTCCTTATCCCAATTTGCCTCTCCTCGCCCATCCCACTCCAACCTCAGACCTTCCCCCTCTATCCTCAGGATAGCCACATCTCTCTCTTCTCTTTACTTCTTCATCCTACCGCTTTCCCAAAAGGTCGAGGACAAAACATCCTGCAGCCTGACCCTTGCTAAATCACCTTGACCTAGACCTCCTGGGGCGGCAGTCAGCTGGGGTGGGTAGAACCTGGCAAAATGTAAGAGACTGAAACGGGGTTTACAGGAAGAAACGCTGGGCTGCAATGACATCGGCAGAGACATCCTGTGCCCAAGCAGCCCACGAGGGTGGCTGGCTAAGGCAGGGGCATGTTTCTGCAGACTTAATGCATGTGTGGTTGTAGCCATTAGAACAAAACTTGTGGATCCTTCTGCCTGATTAACCTGTGAAAATAATTGGCTTGCTTCTCATGAGCATCTCTCAATGTCACCAGCGCTGGGCTTCATAGTGAGCCATTTCTGGGAACTGGATCTGCCGTTGGGAACAGACACTCCTACTGAAGCCAGTGTCTTCTGCTTTTCACCAGGCAAGGTTCTGGCTCTGAAATTCAGTTCAGTTGCCCTCTTTCCTGTGGAAACTGAACACTTGCATGGTTTTGTGGGCTTGTAAGCATTTAATAACTTAATAATAGGTCACATTAATTCATCTTTTTGCTCTGCCTTTACTCTTTAGAAAGATGGAAGTTATTTTTTAAAAATAAAGGATTGCATATGCCACATGTGGGAAGTGGTGATTTCTAGCTGTGGACTGAGGGGACAAAATGGTATAATTTATAACTGTATCATAAATAATGAGTCTGATGCCTGTGTTACTGTGATCTTACACTAGTCTAAAAATGGAGCCATGAAGCCAAGAGTCAGCCCCAATATGTTATCACTCCATTGCAGAGCTACTAAACATTGGGAATCAGATCCTTGGCTGAACAAGAAGAATTTCATTAACTTTATTTTTCAATTCTGCTAATAAGCCAGGTTGCAAGTCCTTTGCATGATTCAAACCCAGCACTTTTGCACCAGAAGCTAGGCTGGGGTAGGTGTGGAGTCTTGGACAGAAATCAAGGACTGGCAAGATGTCAGGAAAATATCTGCTCATCTGGACTGCCTTCAGTGCAGCTACCTTGACTTGTCCCGACAGATGAGCTGGCCCTGAAGTCACAAGGCAGCACCCAAACCTGCAGTGTGCTGTTTAGTGCCTCTGATTTCTTTGAGAGGCACTAGTGCAAGGCAGGATGCGGTCCAAACCTCATCGGCACGCTTAGTTCAGAGGAGCAGACGTTTGCTGCTGACTTGCCAACGCTCAGTCACCCTCCAGCATACCCATGTCTACAGAAACTCTGCTGCCTTGGGGGGCTGAGGCATTTGAGCTCAAGTTGTGGCACATGCATTGAAACACAGAATATGGGTAGGGTGAAAAACCAAACCAAATCAAAGCAACACGAAATACTGAGATACAGCTGCCCAGGTATGGCACATGTCCTTCCAGCAGCTGCAAACCGCGAACAAGGAAGGAAGGTAAAACCGGTGCAAGGTCCCCTCTGCTCCGCCAGCCCCTGCCATGCTCTGTGCTGTGGGGGATGCTATCCCAGGAGATGGCAAAATGTGTCAGACTGGACCCAGTTGTGAGGAGCCCAGGCAGACTCCCTCCCCAGTGCACAGGCACACAGGCTCCCCTTCGCAGCCTCTTGCACCCAGATGGAGCCACGTGCCACTTGCCCCTATAGGTTTATCCATCCTGACATCCTTGGGCTGCTCCATCCCCACCCCACTGCTGGGAATATCTCCCCCATGCCCAGAGCTGCTGCCTGTGGGTGCCTGCACCCCTCACTGCCGCAGAGGGTGCTGCCTCTCGCCCTGCCTGCCCTTCTGCTGCAAGCTCCAGGAGCTGCTCAAAGGCCTGATCCTCCTTTAGTGCCAGAGAGACAGCTGGTAGCTCTGCTGCCGGCAGCAAAGTCCATCCTGTCATTTCCCTGCTTAAACGAGAGAAAGCTCAGTAGTCTTCACTGCGGGAGGAAGGCTTCCTTGCTGAGGGAAGAAGATATCCCCTTTCCTGCCCTCCTACCAAGGAGTCCTTTCATTACAAGCACTAGCAGACCTTTCACTACAGGCACACATCAGGGAAAACCACAGGTTTGGATGCCAACCACAAATTTTCTAGTCCAATGAATCTCTCATTTTTCATTTCCCCAGCAGTCCCTCTGGTTGCAGGCTCAGCCCCGTGGCAGGTCTCCTTCCTTTCCCTGTGCAAAAGGGATGGGATGGTCCTTCAGTAGGTTTACCTTGCCTCGGGAGGGGAGACCCCCGGGGCCGTGGCTCCTCATCTGCGCTGCAGCTCCCCATCCCCCGGCTGCTGCATGCTTTCCCAGTGAGGTTACACAACGGCTGTGGGGAACGGCATGTTAGGACAAGGTGTGTGAGTCACCAAAGGTACTGGAGTCTTATATAACCCCGGCATACATTTTGGAGTGCATTTCAGCTGAAAGGGCTGTCAGGAGCCCTGACAAGAGCAACAGCCTGGGAGGAGCAGAGCAGAAGAAAGCAAATATTGCTGTTCCTTTCCGCTCCCCCCCCCTCGCCTTACATTTGATCCTTCTGATAAGACTTTCTCCCAGATCCAGGAGGCCCTGGGCAGTTGGAGGACCAGGGACCTCACACATCCCATGGTGTGTGACGACAGCTCCTCCAGGATGGGCCTTACTGCGGTGTTTTGGGTCTGAATCTGAAATCTCCATAAGCTGACCAAATTCACCTGCAGTTATGTAATCCCACCTTCCCTCTGTGCTCTTCTCCATGCTGGTGTCATGAAGGTTTCCTAGGATTTCCTCCATCCCATCTGCACAAGTGGAGGGGGTTCCAGAGTATGGAAACGGTGAGGCTGCACACCTGACCCACAGCTGGCAGCACACATCTGAAACCCCTTGTACAGGACCCACATCAGGATCTTGGCAGGGTCTGCCTGGGCAGAAGGGCTTTGACTCATGGTCAATCCTGTGCACTGGCAAGGGGGACTGTGACATGAACCTGGCTGCCAGCCTGGGAGCATGGCATGCTCTGCTGGAAACTGAAGTGTGTAGTTTAAGAGAGCGTAGGTGAGGATTGGACGAGTTTCCAAGTGATGAGGTAAATTTCTGATTGCTGTAACGTCAAACTGAACACATCTTTAAAATACATCTTCCAGTTCCTGCATCAGGCTCCAAGTCTCCTGACCCCGTCGATGGGACAGCTTTCACCAGCAAATGCTCATTTGTGAAAGCCAAGATGTTTCACTGCTCAGGTTCAGCTAAACTTTCCATCAGGTGACTCTCCTGGCTCCAGGATGGACCTTCTGGGCAAACCCAGAGTGTGAAGGGTTACAGCACTCACCTGGGCCCCTGGGACCCCAAACCAAGCTCCATCCCACACTTGCCAGCTCCCACCAGCAGCCTGAACTGGAGCTGCTGGGCTAAGGAGATGCAAGATGTCTGAACAGCTCTTGCTGGGATAGCCACACTTCTCCATCATTAACCATTAACTTCTCTACCAAATTTGACTATTTGCATCATGATTCCAGCTCTCCTAGGGAGCGGGCAGCCTGGTCCGAGTCCTGCCCCTGCTGAGGCTGGTGGTGTTGGTGAAGGGGAACAGGTCACCTGGGAGATGGAACAGGGACAAGAGAGTAGCACAGGGAGCTGCTTGCGCAGGGCAGAGAGTGGCAAATGAGGGAATCCCTCTTTATGAATTGGATAATTTCTGCATAAACAAACCTTTAAGAATGTCTTGGCTCCTTCTCAGCACAGAAGGGGAACACTGTCTGCAACTGCTACATTATGGGCTCCATGGATGGCTGAGGCTTTCCGCAGAGCAGCAGAGCACAGCTGTTGTGGAGGCAACCAGCACGGCCAGGACTGACTTACCAGCAGCCAGAAATGACAGTGTGTAGGACTGGGAAAACCAGGGGCACAGCTGCGAGATGGACTTTGCCGAGCAGTGTCCACCACGGATGGCAGCACGGGGCTGGTGGCTGGTGTCTTTGCAGGGAAGCAGGGACCAGCCCCCAGGACAGCTCCATCTTACCTCACTGGGGTTTTATCTGCATAGAAGAGGGTTTTGGGATTGAGCCTGGAGGCTACATGAACCTCTTAATGGATGGGACAGGTTCTCAGCGTGTGCTTCCTCCAAGGTGCACTAGCTCAGGCTGGGGCACCAGGAGCAGCACCTTCTCCCCGCAATGCTCAGAGCTGGTGAGGAGAGCGAGAGCCATCTCTTACAGGTGAAAAGTCACTCTTTTTTGAGCCAAAAGAATCCAAAAGTCTGTCCCACGCTTGGATGCCATGAACCCAAGCTGCATACATACATATCTCTGTATTTTACGAAGACAGGCTAACCCTGCAGGCATTACTCATTCCGGTGAGCCTGGAGGGGTCCTGCAAAAGAGCCAGCTGCTTCCACAGCTGGAGGGAAATGATGCTCTTGGCAGCACACCCCCCGGCTGCACAACGAAACCCGCATGTGCACACTAGCCCCAGGCACCCCTGCTTCCCGGCCTGCCTCTTACTGAGCTTGGGAGGGAAGCAGGGCTGAGAACTGCCAACCTCCTCACAGGGGCGGCGTTGCCTGGGCAGAAGGCTGGGGCTGCTCTGGCCCTGGGGCTCAGAGGGCAAGGTGCCACCACATCACGTGAGGATAGTTCCTGGGTCTCATCCTCCAGGGAGCTGCTTGCTGGGCCAAGCAAGCCTGGAGGCAGCACCGTCCTTTTGGGCTTGTGCAAATGTTGACAGCCCAAGTGGCCTCTCAAAACAGACTGGCCAGGTGCTGCTGCGACAGGGCAGGGAGGGATGGCTCCGGAGCCGGGGCTTCCCTTCCCCGCGAAGGAGCTAATCTTAACTGGGTACATGAGTGTCAACAGGTGCCATGGAGGGAAGAGGAACGAGAGGATATTGGTGCAGCTGGGAGGAAGTATTTATAGCTGCTTTTTAAAAAACCCTGTATAGATCACATCTCTGCTAACGTATGTAACACAATCGGGAAACTGAGCTTTTCATGATCCCATGGCTGCAGGATTTCCTGTGGAATCCTCTACTGGCCACAAAAATAAGCTAAAAATAAATGTATTAAAAATGAGATGCACTCCCCTCTGGCCAGTGAATTGTGTAGTGGCAAGAGGGGTAGGGAAGGGGACAGCCCCTGGAAAACTCTGTAATAACTGTTCTGGTGGGTCCCAGTCCCCAGAGAGCTCCAGGCATGCAAAGGTGAGAGCATTCGCTGTTGACGAGGGTTTCAGGAGTCCCAAATGTAAAAAGCAGGAGGAGTTATGGAAAGGTTATCCAGGAGGAAGAGTGCAGAAGCAGATCAGGATTCTCCCAGCTGGAAAGCAAACCTGGAGAGCCTGCCTCACTGTGTGGGTTGGATCCCGCAGATAAGGCTAACACCAGAGGCAATGTAGGCCCACTGATCAATGAGGTGGGTGCTCTGGTGACAGAAGACACAGAGAAGGCAGAGTTACTGAATGCCTTCTTTGTCTCTGTCTATACTGCCGGAGGCTTTCCTGAAGAGTCCTGTACCCCTGTAGCCCCAGAGGAAGTCAGGACAAAGGAGGAGTTTGCTCTGGTAGATGAAGACT
>VZTO01010482.1:264665-290381 GCA_013400615.1 Syrrhaptes paradoxus | reverse complement strand
CAGTGAGGGTGACAGAGCACTGGAACAGGCTGCCCAGAGAGGTTGTGGAGTCTCCTTCTCTGGAGACATTCAAAGCCCACCTGGATGCATTCCTGTGCGATCTGATCTAGGTGTTCCTGCTCCGGCAGGGGGATTGGACTAGATGATCTTTCGAGGTCCCTTCCAATCCCTAACACTCTGTGATTCTGTGATCCAGCTCCTTCCAGCAGCACCTGCCAGCAGCCACACACTGGGGCAAGTACTGTCACACAGCCCAGGGCTCTGGGGAAGCAGACCTGTGTATTTAGCACTCCCATGTATTTTAGAAAAAGATGCAGAAGTAATGTTTTCCCACACACTGAGAGATGGACAGGGCCACCAGTTCACCCTTCACAGCTACTGGGCCGTCTGTCAAGGCGCAAAGGCAAGGAGAGGGTCTTAGCCCTGGTGTGGGTGCTCATGCCGGTCCCCACGGGTAGCCCTGTGACAGAGCATCCATCACTGCTCTGCAGAGACTCCCCAGCCCCCATGGGCACAATCTCTTGCCACTGCCACATCCCCACAGCCAGCTCCATTGAAATCATGACTGTGGTAGGATGCGCCCTGGCTCCTGGAGGGAGCAGTGGGGGGCAGATAGGAGGACAGCATCACCTGGCAGCTCAGCTTGTCCCCCTCCCTTGGACTCCTCCCCTCCTCGGGACGAGGGCCAGGATGCCAGAACACCTTCTCCCCTCCAGTGAGTAAATCTATATGCTGCTGTCTGACACCTGCATTCAGTGGGTAGGATAATCTATTAACGGACACATCATTAATTAGCCCAGCACCAGAATTCCCTGGAGCTACCAACAGTGTCCCTTGGAAGGAGTGGAGCAAGATTCCCTGCAGCTGAACTGAGCCTGAGCTTCATACTCTCTAATTACCCCAGGCTGTCGTGATTCAGTTGGTACTTGCAGCAAACACCCCGCAGGCAGCAGAGCGCAGGAAGGTGGCTCTTTCTGCAGATTAATTCAGCCACTGCCTTTGTTCCAGTGCCATTGCACTGCACAGCAGCTGCTTACCCTGCACACTCTTGTAACTGGGCTTTTGGCAGCAGCACATGCTCCGGGCTGGCACCAGCCTGTGCTTTTTGTGGTGTCACTCCATACAGAAGTGGCTCTGTCTCCTGTCCCATTGCAGAGCTGCCTCCTGCCACCAGCACAGAGGCAAAAGCGTCGCCTACAGCATGGAGAGAGGGGAAATATTCTGATCACTGTTGTAACCGCATATCAAAACCTTTCTCTTGCTCGGGGGGGTATGGAATGTTATTAATAAGAAGGTGCTTTAGATGAGCTGCTTTGGCGTATGTTCCCTTCCCCCCAGCGCTCTGCTATTAGCTGCCAGAGATGAAAAGCTGCAATGTGCAGAGAGAGAGCTGGAGGTGTCAAAGATGTCACCTGCAAGCTGCTCTTTGTGGGGATGGGGACAGGATGGGGGTGAGGATGGGGATGGGTGAGAGCAGCCAGCTGGAGGGACCAGAGCAGCCTTGTACCGCAGGGGATGGCAGTCAGGGTTGGGGATGCTCAGCCTTCTCCCACCCTGTGCCCACACCACATCCCCACCTTCCACCCCACTTCTGCCTGCACCCCCCATGCTGCAAGGGGGATGAGCCTCCGGCATTTCAGGGATGCCTCCATGCAGGGGAGCAGTGGGAGGGAGGGGGCCTGCCACAGCACAGGCACCGGCGAGCACAGAACAAGTTTCCTGCAGTTCAACAGAAGAACTCCCTTCACAGCGGGACATCCTGTACAGAATAAGCTACAGATGTAAGGGCCGATCCCTGGTTTTAATTTTTTGAGTGACTTTTAAGCGGCAACAAGGGAAGGGAGGCAACCCACTGGGAGAGAAATAGTTTTACCCTTTCCATGCTGGTGGGGAAGAAGGTCCACAGGGATGAAGGCTATCAGTGCCTACCTCTGTTCAGTGTTTGAAAGTCAGACCCTGTCTGCTTGGATATTTCTGCATATGCAAGCTACGGAAGAGTCAGATAAGGTCCTGTCTAGGCCAGCACCATCTCTCCCGTTATATGCTTTAACCTCTCTGGCTCTGATGCATCCCGTCACAGCGTATGCACCCATTCAAAGCTTCTTTTCCTGGCTTGTTGCTTTGACAGGTTTTATTTGCATCACTTCCCTAGCTCTTCCTTCCTCACTGCATCCAGGAAAAAATGATCTGTCTTTTCCGGGAAGGCCTTTTACAGCCTTTTCACATGAAACCTGCAGTGCCAACCAGAGGCTGGTCACTCGTTTGCTGGATATTTGCCATGTTCCCCAGCAAATGATCTTCCTCCTTCCTCCTACAGAGGTATTTCTACCTTGCAGACAACTTCTATGAACATCTCCTCATCTTCCTTTCAAGCCTTCCTTAAAAACCTTCCATTAAACTGGAGACGAAGCAAATTGTGATACCCCTAAAGTCCCACCTGCTGCTGCAGGGGTGACCCTCCCGTGGGTCTGAACCATCACCCAACCCCGTGGATACTCCATAGATCCAGGGCTGCCCCACACAGACACAGCCCGTTTTGGTTTTTCCACTCCTCCAGCAGTTCTGCCAGTCTCAAGGAGCTCCTTGAACCTCCTCTGAAACCAAACCAGCTCACCCTTGGTGGCCAGTGCTGGAGGCTGACAGATCTTATCCCCTTCCCCAAGCCTCCCCACTGAGCTGCTGAGCCCACCTTGGCTGCATCCACCACCCAGACATTTCTGGGCTTGCTTCCTTGCACAGGTGGGTTCCTGCAAAGCAGACTGGGGCTCTGCTGGCTGCAATGGCTCTGAGCTGGCTGGGCTGTGAGGAGCTCTGTCAGAGCCACGCTGCGGGGTCGGGCTCCCTGGGGTCTGATTCCCAAGGGAGCAACGCACCCACAGGGGATGTGGGAGGAGCCTGAGCCACCCTGCAGCTGTCTTCAGGTTGATGCTGAGGCATCAAGACTCCAAGGAAATGGCAGTTTCCAGAAATAGGAACCTCCCTCCATATTTTTTTCTCCCTGCTGTGGACCAGACCATGGCCCCAACAAGATCTGGCAGATCCCTGGTGCTGCAGTGGTGACTAGCCAGGCAGGGTGGATCCAGTGTCCCCTTTGTCCTAGGCTTGGAGTAAAAGGCTGCCCAAGGAGCTTATCCCCTGCTGAAGGAAATCAGTAGCAAAAATTAGAAGAATCAGCCCCAGAACACCCTCTCACACTGGGTTGATAGAGACGTGTCAGGAGCACTCGAAAAAGCACAATGTTATTAATACAGATGGGAAAGGGGAAAAGGTTGGTTTTCAGAGCTGGATTTTGGGGTGTTTGAATAACAAAGACTTACCTGGAGTCACTGTATGGCATCACGGCTGCTGCAGAGGCAGCCACATCAGCTAGTCCTCTCCCCATCCCAGCTGGATGGACTAGATGCAATCCAGTCCTCACAGGGCTGCAAGGCTGGGGTTGTTTTTCTGTAGAATTAACCATGACAATTCCCAGCCCCCCTCTCTCCAGCCTCCATTAAATCCATTTTCCTATGAAACTGGAAACCTTGATTAACAGCTTGCTAGGGGAGACAAATCCCTGGGGTCTTTCTTTGTGCCCAGGAGACTGTCCGTGCTCTGGGGTAAATGCACAATGTATGTTTCATTTTTGCTTCACAAAAGAAAGGACTGATCTGTCTTCAAGCAAGATGAGATTCACAGGAAAAAATGAATAAAAAAGCTGTTTCTTTGGAAGTCATTTTCTCTTAAGAAGTTCTGTCTGCATTTTTTATTAATAATACAACACCCTGGATGTGTCAAAAACATATGAGAATACATTCCCTGGTGGGGAGCTCCAGCCTCGCGGAGCCAAGTGGTGCAGCTGGGTTGTCATTTGCTTCTTGGAATTTCATTTCCTAATCAACACGTCTGTGAAATCACTGTATTTTCAAAGCTCAGTTTCCAGAGCTGCTGGGATCAAAGCCTGGGGAGGTGGAGGGAGAGCGGTGAGGGGGAAACCTGCCATCTCCATCAGTAGCCCAGCATGGAGAAAATACCTGCCTGGGAAAGCCTGAACAAGGGCTGGTTAGTGCCCTGACCTGGGTTTAATGTTTCAGAGCTGAACAAGAAAATAGGGACACAGAGACCCAGCTCTCATCACACTCACCCTTTGGGGAAAAAAAATCCTCTTCTTAGAAATGTGGGGACCCCCTTGAGATTTGTAGAGTCTGGCTGGCCCCTCCTGGGGTGGGAGTGCTATGGAGAGCCCTGGAGCACAGTGGAGGGGGCTGCAGGAACCCCCCCAAGAGACACCCCATGCCTGGCATGGATTCAGCTCTCCCGGTGGGATGCTGCGCCTCCCCGTGCCTGGCAGAGCTTCATGGATGCAGCCAGATGCCAGCAGTGAGGTTTTGGACCAGTCTCTGCCAGAGCCAAGGGCATGGCAGAGCAGCCGGTGCCCCCAGCGCTCTGCACTGGCAGACGAGTCAGCCTCCATCAGCCCATCCCAGCAGCTCTGTGCCACCTCTCTTGCTGCCCAAGCAAAGCCAAGATGCTCAGCCCTCATGTCCAGGAACAGCTGCAGCTGGGTTTGTGCAGAGAGTTCCCTCCTCTCGTGTGGCTCATGCTCTTGCCATTGTGCTTTTCATTTAAATTTTGCTACATGATCACAGAAAAATAACATCATAGGCGAGTGCAGGAATAAAAAGATGCTCAGATTCATCCTATCAGATCACTAGGCAGGAGCTGGATGGTGTTGTCAGACCGTTACTTTTATTTTCTCTGCAGCTCACTGTGGCTGTGGGTACCCCTTGCACTAAAACAGCTCTTTGGAGGTTTTTAAAGGTACCACGGTACACAGCTGGAGGGGGGACCGTGGGACAGCAGGATGCTTCATGGTGAGTCACTGGTGCCCAAGAAGGGACCATCTCTGTCCCAGTGTCACTGCCCAGCCACCACATCCCACACTGGAGGAGGAAGGTTGAACCTCCGAGAGCAGCAGCAGGACAGGGCAGGCACACACATGGGCAAAGCAGCCCCCAGGATGCCCTCACACATGGCATTTGGGCAAGTACAGCTGGTGAAATGGCTCATTCACAAGAGACGTTACCTGGAAACAGGTTCAGGAGCTGCATCCTCTGCAGTGCAGCATTTGCTCTGTCGGGTGTGGAGATGTGGTAGTTGTTCCTGCAGGTAAAACTGCTGCCAAGGGTAAGCGGGCTACGTATGGCGTGACTATATCCTCCAACATAAAGGGCATAATTTAGCCCTCAGAGCATGTGATCTGGGATTACACGGTCCAGGGCTTTAAGGCCATCCTGCATAACACAGGCTGGAGGGTATCAGCAAAGCAAGTCCTCCCCGGGTGTAACATTGATGTACTATATTATACCTTCTGGAAGGAAATATCTCCTGATTTATAGATTGTTTGTGATGGAGAGGCAGCTGTAGCTCGCTCTCTCTCTCAAAGACTTTCTTGACAGTGGTTTTGGGAGATAATTATTTCCACCACTCTCACCTCCTTCCACTGCCTGCCCGTCACACGGCTCCCTGCTG
This sequence comes from Syrrhaptes paradoxus, assembly GCA_013400615.1. NCBI lineage: Eukaryota > Metazoa > Chordata > Aves > Pterocliformes > Pteroclidae > Syrrhaptes > Syrrhaptes paradoxus. Next base: position 284,870 of record VZTO01010482.1, on the reverse strand, counting down.
GGTCCTTCTGGAGAGGAATCTCCTCTGTTTCAATTCCCCAGCTGTGCTAGGGTGGAGGGTGACAAGGTGCCTGCTCTGCCACCGCCCCATCCCAAGGCTTTCCACATCTCTTGGGGCCCTGTGGCAGGCGTGACCCCACTTTCCACGGGGGCTGCTGAGAGGGGTGGTGTGAGGCGGGGGCCAGGAACCCTCTTTCTATCCAACACAGAGAATTTGCACTTATTCCCCAAAAACATGCGTCAGGAGACATGAGCTAAGTGGATGCTGGGAGAGAGGAGACCGATCCTGACAGATCTGTAGCCATAAAATATTCCGGAGTGTGAAAATTGGAGGGGGAGAAGAGGATTTTTTTTTGTGGTTTTTCTTTGTTTTTCTTTTTTTCCTTATTGCTTTTCTTTTTTCTTTTATTTATTTTTTCGTTGTTTTAATTTTTTTCTTTTTTCCTTTCCCTCCCCTTTCTCCCCCCCTTCTCCCCCTTTTTTATCTTTTTCCCCCTTTTTTCTCTTTTTCCCCTTTTTTCTCTTTTTCCTTTCTTCCCCTTTTTGTCCCTTCTCGCGCCAGAAGCGCTTTGGGCCGGGGCGGGCGGTGCCGCCGGCGCACGGGCGCCCCCTGGCGGCCGCATAGGGGCAGCGCGGGGACGGGGCGTGCCCCGGGCGCGGAGGGGGGTACACGGCGGGCGGGGGGCTGCGGGAACCCTCACCTCCCCCAGCACCATTTTCCGCAGGCGCTGGGTGGAGGGGTCCCCCGGGCTAATGAACAAAACCCACGGGAGAGGTGGCGGCAGGGGTGCTCAGGGCCTCAGGTGCAACCCAGGTTGGGTGTGGGCCAAAATCTCTCCCTGTCCCCTTCCCATCACCTGCCTGTCTGTGTCCCCAACGCCTCGGAGAGGCTGGGCACATGGAGAGAACAGGGACAGTCCTGGTGAGGTCCGTCCCCGGCCAGGTTCTCCTGTGCTGCAGCCTGGGGACATCCATGGGAAATGGATCTCTGCTATAGTCAAGAAAGAGAATTTAGGGAGGGAAGGTGGGTCACAGGGAATTCCGGGCACTAGTGGCTTCTCTGACACCAAGGTCCCTGCGCAGGGCACAGACCTCTCCATCACGTCAACCCTCTGACAGCTGCCGGTGTCTCCATTGCAAACACCAAAATCCCCCACCACTGACCAGCTCTGGAGCAGGACAGAGCCTGTCTGCCACCAAAGCAGAGCAAGTCCCGTGGAATAGGAAAGGTGGAGTAGCCAGGAGGAGACATTCCCTCCAGGAGCTCCTCACAGGTTACCAAGTCAAGCCCTGAACAGCAGCCAGCCTGTTGGATCCAGGGCTGAGAATGTGTTCGTGGGAAAGGGGGAGGACAGAGGAAGGTGCCTGTCATCCCCCATCACCCTCCCGCCTGCGATGGATGTGCAGGGCGGGTTGGGTCATGAGTGCAGCCGCTCCTTCCCCACCCCTCACGCATTGGCAGGTTTTCCTGCAGAGCAGGTTTTCTGGTATTAGCGATACCACTGCTGCTTTTTGTCTTCCAGTCCCACCCCCCAACGCCGAGGAAAAAAAAAAGGAACAAAGGCAGTGACAATATCATAAAAGACTGTAAAAAAAAAAAAAAGTGCAGCAGCTAGTGCCTTGAAGCACCGCAGCTCCCTGGTGCACCTCACTGAACGCCCCCAGAAAAGGCTCTCACTACAGAGAGGTACCTGCTCTCCCACTTCTTCTCCCACCAGGAACACTCAGTTCCCCCTCAATGATTCAGATAAAACCACCCCGTTGCCCTGGACAAGCCTTTTGGCATTACGAAACAGGAAGGCCTCACCGGTCACCTCTCGTTCCTCCACCACCCACGCACAACGGCCACCTTTGCGTCCCTGCTTCCTGCTCGTTGACTGGACCAGGATGCAGCCAGCAGTGCCCGTGGTGCTGAGCTTCCAGCCCCCACACTCCTGCCCTCCCCAAGGGACCCATCCTGAGCAGGAATTTCACCTGGGCACCCCAACCTGGCCATGTAAAACTGAAAGCATCTCCAGGTGCATGCGAGTGAGGAGCTTCACCAGGACTGGTTAGTGGAGAGAGGCTGCCTGCACAGCTCCAGGGGCTTTGTGAGCACTGCTTTCTTCCTATGGCATTCGTTTTGCCAAAGCCAAAAGGGTTGCTCCTCTCTTCTGGCATGAGGATTGACCAAGGGCTGGCTAGCTGGACTCACCACCCTTCATCCCCTTTATTTTTAATCAGCACAAAGAGCGCACAGAAAATTAGTTCTGCCTACATATAAGTACTTTAAATGGTGTTTTTTCCGTCTCTGGACTCTTGACTTCAGCAAGTCATGCTACTTGCTAGAAACTTTGGCTCCTCCATTTGGCTGCAAGGTGAAGGTGGTGTTCTTCAATGACCTCCACTGGGAAGCAGCCAGCTTCCCCTACAGAAAGGTTTCCCTTCCCTTTTTCTGTACCGCTCTACCTAGGTGCGGCTTTGCTCTTCCAGAGGCGGTGTGCTCCTGACAGAAGCTTGAGTCGATGCAGCTACTGCCTTGATCTGATCTCATGGGACCTTCCTGACATAATTTGTCTCGTTTAAACTGGTTCTCCTGATTTTGTGGAAAGACCCCTGACACTCAAAGACTTTCCTTAAACTTGTCCCTTCTGCATTCTGGATCTTACATAGGATTCTTTCAGCAGAATAAATGGAAACTAAACTCTTGCCATCCTGTTCATGGAGAAGGCATGGAAAATGCAAACTCCTGGATTAAATGTCAGGTGGTAAACAAGAATCTAAAAGAAATTTTTTAAAATCCTATGACTTTCCCACACAATGAATTTTCCTGTCATTGCAGTTTTGCCCCTGAGCGTGCTTGCCCAGTGACCATAACCACCCCAAGCCCCGCAGCACGTCCAGCTGGGACCACCAGCTCCTCTGGCTTGTGCATGAGCACAGCCTGAAGGAACAACGGAGGCAGGAGATGGGAACCTTTAAATCCAGGCTTCCCAGTATCAGAGACCACGTGGAAAACCCTTAGTCTCTTTATTTAGTCTTTTCCATCTTTATTTAGTCTTTTCCTATGTGAACTACTCTGATCACAATTTGTGTGCCTGTAACTTTGTCCATAGGAGTGATTATTAATTAATTAATAATTTATTAACAATTCCCTGACAACACAGGGATGGGATTCTCCTGGGGAAATATACTTTCCTTATGTTTCTTTTGAAGATGCCAGATGTCTGCCTTAATTGCACAGACACAAAGCCAAACTCCATTGACGTCAGTGCTGTTAGCTGGGTTGCATTAATATCAGGTAGATATAAAAATCAGTATCACGCAAAAATTCAGAGAGAACAGTACAACACCCACACAAACCTCCCGTTGAGGAGTTCCTGGGGCTGATGCTTCCCTTATCTGCAATGAACGGCTGAAGTGCCTATGACCCGAGGCTCAGACCAGAACTCTCCTTTTTGCATCATCTCTTCCCCCCTTGAGAAAGAAAATACCGTGCAGAAAGTGCATCTAACACCCCGGTAATGAGATAAGATTAGCAGTGGAAAAACCAGCGCTCTCCAGCTCCGGCCTCAGCAGGTGCTGGGGCCCTGGGAGCAGGAATGGGCTCCGCAGCCTCTTCCTCCGCCTCGCAGGTGCGCGGCTGCCTGCGTTCAAGGTCAGCTCCGATACGGTGCCGCCAAGTAACCTTGGAGTTGAGCGGAGTGGAGTGAGCAGTGGGAGAAAACCTGCAGGGATCCCAGCCTGGGCCCTCCCCACCTTGGTGCTGAGTCTGGGGCCCGTGTAAAGCTGTGTACCCACAGGGGCACACCTGCACCCAGGCACGTGCCCTGCTGATCCTGGGCTTGCCCGGAGGACCTGCCCCATCACAACGGGTTTGTGTGGCCAGCACTGGAAGCTCACGGGATCCCCTTCACAGGAACGCCGGGCACAGGCGATGGCTGGGGCTGAATTACTAAAGAGCCTGAGCTGTTTAATAAACACCCACGTGGAAGCACGTGCAAGACAACAAAGTGATGCCCATAAAAAATGATTTAACATTCACTGTATTTCCCTGACACTCATCTCAACAGAAGGAATGGTTCCCTCTGTTTTCACTGACAGCAATCGGGTGAACCCCTGTTACTGGGGTTCCTAATCCAACATATCAAAGATTTTTTTTCATTTTCCTCCGAAAAACATCAAGGAGTTGCAGAATTTTATTGAATTAAAAGCAGCATCACCCAAGTGCTAGTGCCATGTCCTTGATAGATGTCAATGGGAACAGCTCTAAGGAAGCTGTGGAGATACCCTGGTGCTGCTCCACACCAGGTGAGGAAGTGACGTGCTGGGAAAGCTGGTCAGTGGCCTCAGAAGAGCTCCTCACCAGTTCCCCATCCGGAGATGGACTCTGACACCTCCGTGGCAGCAAGATGATTGTCTTCAAAACGAAAAACATAGACAACACCAGCAGCCTGTCAAGTGTGTAAGTAACCCCAATAGCTCCGACGACTTTGTAAGACTTAAGCTGAAATTTAAGCGTGCAAACAGTATCTCACAGATAAGGCTTTGAAGAGCATTGTTTTCAAGTTGCTTTTTATCATATTTACTTCTGGGTTTTCTGTTCCACATCTTCACGGTTCAGTGGTGTTACTGAATGCCAAGGATGCCTCAGCAACAGGCCTCCCAGGCTTTCGGAGTAATTAGTTTGGGAAGAAAATAACTGCCAGAGTTTAGAAGACAAATTGGTGGGTCAGCTACTTCTGGTCTGTCTCTCCCTGCCATTTCTGTTCACTGGTTTCACTGGGAGCCCAGAATTGCTGTGATCTTTATTACTACCCTGTAGCAGCTTTCAAATGAAAGGACAGCTTTGTTACAGATCACTACATTAACTACTTTTTAGTGATACCTCTTCTTTTCAAACATCAAGGTTCAGAACTTGCACAGCTGGAATATACCCACTTACTAGCATTATTTATTAGTTATAAACCAGCTCTTTTAAAAGATGGTACATCTGGCCAGCGATGAATCAACTGAGCTGTTTGACTTGGGTGGAGACTGGGATCTTTCAGCGAGCATCTCAACCCAAAGAACAAGGCAGATTTTAGAGGGAAGGAATGACAGCCTGGTGGTAATGCCTCACGCAAGTGACTCTGCAGAGCAAACTGCCCCCTGCTGAACAAGCTGACCTCTTTGGGAGTGTTACACCGGCTGGGGCAGCCGCTACCACAGCAAGGGGAAATAAAGTGTTCAGCACATTGTTGTGCCTACTGCAATCCCTTCAAATCGCTTTTCCTTTATGTTTAGTCATTGCCTCGCTACAAGCCTGAGCTGTGCACTCTCAGGAGCAAAGAGCATCCTTTTATATAATACGTCTACTCTATCCAGCTCAGCAATACTTTTTAGGCTCTCATTGATAAAAGTAAAACCAGGCAATTTCACTTCTTATACACACAACAATCAGGATTTCAAACCCCAGTTGAAGCCGCTGAGCTCCTTTCATCTGCTTGTGATGCTGCCCCAAGCAAAGCTGTCAGCTGAGAAGCTCCCCGTGGTGCTGGATGAAGAGCAGCCACTGATGATGGCTGCTGAGCTGCAGCAAAGCTCCCCATCGCAGGCTCCTGGAAGGAGATTAAGGTTTGCAAAGCCAAGACTAATGGACCTGCCGCTAGACCTTCCACCTGCCAAATCAGAGCATTCACACTGCGGTTTTTAAACAGAGAGACGGTATGGTATGAAGTGAGGGAAATCACCCGACGCTTACTGTTTCCTTTACAGGTGCCAGGAGTCTCTTTGAAGCTCTGAGCAGATTGTATCTAAACACCCAGTTACCTTTTGAAGATGTACTTGTTACTTTTAATCCGATAGCAGTAGTAATAAATTCAAAGACTCAGGAAACTTCTAAGTCAGACTTCTTCGTTCCCTAAAGAAATGCTCACAAAATGAACATTCATTTTTATTGTCTGGTGGTACCCTCAGTTAACGATCTGAGATGGAAACAGCAAGAGAGTTACCTCAGTGGCAGGAATATCATAGTTAGCAGGGGCCTCAGTGCTTCCAGAAGCCTCCCCTATGTCTGAGTATTAGGGCATCACACTTAATCTGATCCACCTGCAGGCTACTACAGGCAAGAACACTTTCACTCCAGGCACGCTCCCACCATGTCTACCCCAAATCCACCACCTAGAGCTTTGCTATGATATCATCAGTTCACAGATCCTACAGGAAACCATTTTTTTAGGGGGGTTTTTAAAATTTTATTTCCTAGTTTCCCTACTGGAAGGAACAGGTCTGTCTTGCTAGTCACTAGGCTTTAGGGTAGAAGATTGTCCCCTGTGGTGGCAGCCTGCAATTATAATCCAGTCAGCTCTAAAACTAACCACTCTAAATAAAACTTCATCATGTCACAGCTGGAAGCAGCTAACACCTTGCAACATATACTTCAGACAGAAACCTTTCAGTCACATCCTAGAGACAGCATCAACGCGGATCTGCAAAGCCACAGCTGCAGACCATCAGCATGGAGCAACTGATTATTCCGGTGAACCATGCTGACCTACAGTGGCTAAGAATCAGGCTCAGAGCATCAGGACAGGGTACTGCCCGTGCTGCAGAGAACTCCTGTGCAGTTAGCTAAGGGGCTACAGCATTTCTTAGCAATGCAGCTGTGACACTCCTGGGAAGGAGCAAGGGCTCCTGTTACTCCCTCCATAAGCAGGAATTCTACTCAGAATTGCAAATCCAACTCAAACCCCTACCCAGAGAACTTGCCTGATGTACAAGCACCCATGTCCCACTGCAACAGGTGACTACCAGGGAGGCACAGTTTCAGGAAGAGAAATCTTACACTGTCATCACCATGACTGGGAAATACTGGTTAATGATCTCATTTTCTGAGTATTGCTAATACCCAACCTGTTTATACAAGCCAGCAAGAAGCCCAGGGCTGAAACCCTGCTTCCAACTAGAAAATGTTTTTAACCCTTTCCTCACCACCCCTGAAGTTCTAGCCTTTTGCTTTAAAAAAGTTCCATAGATTCTAGTCTCTTAATTGACACCCACAGGAAGTGGGTTTCTACAGCAGTACCAGGCAAAAAGCATCAGCTCTAGCAGTTATACTACTCAGCTGGGATTTTTCCAGAGTGCCTCAACCTTCCAGCCTGGCAGGCAAATGCCTGTAATGGCTGCTCACAACTGTTACACAAGGCAGGCATGTGCCTGCACCAGGAAGGAAAGGTATCTTCAGGAGGTCACGCCAGGATTAGTAACTCATCTTCAAGATTCCCAACAAGCATAAAAACTGACAATTACTTCTGAAATACAAACCTAGTTTAAACAGAAAGAACAAATTTTCTTTTGGAGAAAAAAGCAGCCAGGAATAAACCTGGATTTAAATTTAAAAAAAATGGTTTTATACTACTGCAATGAATACCCACCTAAAATAAAAGAACCCTTTCAAATGCTTCATGGCTTCAGCCCACCTTTCTAATGGTTTGCCACATCAGCTAGCGTCAAGCGACAATCTGATGCCAGGGCCATCTGCAATGCAACAGTAAGTTCACAGACCTACACGCGACTGTTCTGGAGAGGAAAACCTGCTGCTCAAGTCACCACTACTCTAACCTGCAAGCAGTTTTCCCTTCATCCAATTAAGTTTTGCTAAAACAATGCAACAAGAAAAAGCAGCTCAATTTCTCAAAAACTTGTAATACTGAATCTCATACTGAAAAGACCCATTGTCCCTCTCTTGCCAGTCTTGGTTTTCTTGGTCTTAATTCACAGCAAAAGGCTGTGAAGAGCAAGAAAAAAAATTGTTTCTGAAGGAACCAGGTACCTCAGTGTCAGCATCCAGGATCTATGCAGGTCAGCTTCCAGGGCTACCATGCTCAAAGCACCAGATCATGCTCTCTTCTGCCCACCCCCCATCTGACCGGGCTGGGTGCAATTTCCTCCGTGTGGACACTGCAGTGTGCATGGCCACAGGCTGGTCAGTGGCAGTGCAGGGGAAGTACAGAGGTACTGGTTCTCTTGGCTCTAGTCAGAGCACTGAAACATGTTATTTAATTGAGCTGTTGAAAACCTCAGAAAAAAAACAAATCAAAAAACCAACTTATTTAACTCTTAACAACTGAGGAAGCTTTTGTTAAAAAAAAGCCTGCAAAGATCAGAATCGAGTTGTCTTCTGCTGTAAGAAGCTGGCATCTGTATGCGGTAGATCACTCAACACCTGCTTCTTGCCCAGATTTCAAATCTCCACTGCTGCAGCAGCCTCTGAACTAAGGTTGCTTTCTTTTTTTCCCCTCATTCAAGATATTTTTTGTCATTTTGTCTCAAACCTTGCCTGTTTCACCAAATTGTGTAAATACTTACTTGGAGAAGAAATTAGGGAGTTCAGAGTCACAAATGAAGATTGACCAAAACCAAATCCTTTATTTCCACAACTGTATAAATGTGCTCCAAGTATGTGTCCAACACAAGTTAGAACAACAAAATAGAACATGCCAGTTGCAAACTAGATCAGTTCACCGATGTGCTGACTCCTTGGTATTAGGCTTAGTTACACAAGACCAGTCACAGTAAAAAGATATATTTTAGAGTACAAAGAGTAGCAGGATGTTAAGCCATTTCAGCTTGTGCACATACAAGTCACACTTCTGGCAGAAAATGCAGGGAAGTTTGCATTATTATGCTGGAAGCTACGTTGCATCACTTTAAATGGCATCAATATCAATATCGTCGTCTTTATTGTTTGCAGGCTTCACAGTTTCAACTTTAGGTACACTGGCAGTTGTAGAGTACACCACCTGTGGACACAAGACACTTACTTTTAGTACAGCACCTATTGTCCTATTCAAGCAGAATAACAACTTTAACTTTAGGAGTTGCAACACCCACCCACTCGACAGCCCTCCTGTCTATTCCTGTGCACTGCTCCACACCCTGCTCCATGTTCTGAAATGCACCACCTTCCAGTGCAACAATAAATATTGCACAGGTAACCTGAACTCAAACTTCAACTACACCTTAACATCTGTCTTTAGAAAGTAGAGGTGTTGTTTGTAGGAAGGAGGATCTTCTATTCAGGAACAAGAGTAGGTACTAGTGGGAGGAGAAAACAAACAGAAAGCCCACACGCCAAAAATATCCCAGCTCCAGTCAGCTGGGGTGTAGATTTTACCTAGTCCTAAACTGTGAGGAAAATGGTTCTTTAATCACTTCTCCTAACAAACACACACACACTTAACTCTTCTAAAGCATGAGGCTTTCTGCACAATACCACTTGTCAGTCTTCCACTACATGAAAAACTACTGTGCAAGAGACTGTTGTTACACAATGGTAGTCTTTGGCTATTAAGATGCACCTGTACTGTCACAAAAACCATCTTAGATAGACAAATGACTATGGGTAGAAAAAAGGCTCTGACAAAGCATTAGAAATGAGGTGCTCCTCCTGTTCCCAACATGCACATTAATACAGAAGTATTTTATAGTACATCAAAGCAGAAGACCTAGGCATGCAGAACAGCACAACCTCAGTGTCACTCACAGTAAGTGAGCCTTTCCTACCTCTATGTTTTCATCCTCATCCTCTTCTTCATTACCGGAAGATTCTTCTTCAGCTTCCTTTAGCCATTTAATAAATGGTTCTGCTTTGACATGGATTTCTTTGGCAAGTTCCTTTGAAACGTATTTCTTTGAGGCCTGAAAGACAGAAGTACAGACTTTGCTTGAACACTGAAGGAGTTTCTATCAGATCACACCCAAATAGAGAAACAGCCCAGCCCTGAACTCTAACCTAACTCTACTGCCTTGAACGACCCATTTTTGAGAGAGACATTTCTCCCAGGTAGTAACTTCTCAGATTAGTTAAGGACATGTGCACAAGCAGCTAATGGAGAAAACAGACGCAATATACTAAATTCAGGTACTTAGCAGGTATAGCACATGAAATACTACCCCTTACCTTTTCCGCCCAGCCAAGGATGACTTCTTCTTCCAGTAGATCTGCATCATACATTTCCTTCAAAATATGTGGTATTTTAGAAAGAAGTTGAGACTGATGCATGGCTACCACGCACTCAAAGCCATGGAGAAGGTACCTCTGAGCTTTCTTGTTGTTGTGGCAGAACTAGAATTGTAATAAAAGACAAAACATCTGTTTTTATTTTAAATTAGATTTTTTCCTCTCCAAAGAGCTGCTGCTTCTGTTCTCAATTCTGTTCACTAAGACAGAATTTACAACAGTTCATACTATCTCTCCCAGCAGTTCTCCCTAGTTAAGGAGGGGTTTAAAAAACAAAAAACTACAAAAAGTTGTCTTCCCCACAGTACCAAACAATTCAGAACTGGTCAAGTAGTTGCTGCAAGAAGCCAACCTAGACTTCTTAGTCTAGACTTAGACTTCTTAAGAAGAGACTGCTTACACGAAGGAAGTGACGCCTGTATTTCCGTATCTGTTCACGAATCCTTTCGTCGAAAAGGACTTCAGTGAGAACCAGCGGGCCCATAGGCTTTACATCCAGTCTCTCTGCTTCTGCTACAATATCTTTGTCAGAAGTATCTATGACACCTTCTTCCTTCTTTTTCTACAGAGAGGAACAGATAGAAAAATGTTTTAGAGCATTGACAAAGACCTCGGAGCTTTATTGCACTGCTTCCTTCCCCATCATTGGCGGAACCAGTACTTTGGCAGAAGCTTAAATAGCTTGCACATAGTCTCCTTGCCAACATTTTCTACAGCTGCAGCAGAGTGGCTACCAAGCCAACAACCAAGAGACTACTCACCTTCACAAAATCAAATAGTAAGTTGACTCTCTCCTCCACTGTTCTTTCCAGGTCTTCACTAAGTGTGAGGTTCTTTGCATGGTCACTGATTTCATCCATTCTACGCCTCTGGGCTTCTTCTGTTGTGTCTTCACCCCAGTCATCATCATCATCTTCCTCCTCAAAACCAAATCAAACCAACAGGTTCATACCATGGTACTACAACTATAGCAATACACAAGTGTTGTAGATACAAATTTGAAAGCAGTTTTATGAACATGTACTTTTGATTTTTCCCCTAAAGAAAGGGTTACACCATGATTTAGAACTCAAATATGATGAAGAGCAGATGTAGGAAAGAAGTAATGGAACCTAGACTTGAGTTTGCAGCCAGAGTATCTGCAGAGTTACTTGAATTGCAGTTTTATCACTCTGTTGACTTGCAAAGAATACTGGTGACTTGAATTTTGCATCAGAGCAAGACACACATCCCCATCTCCCCACTTCCCCTTCTACTTACCACAACCTGTGGAGGAGTAATCTCCTCTGGTGGTGGGGGTGGAAGTGTCTCATTGCTGGACACAGAACCATTCTCTTTGTCCTTGCCTTTTCTGTTCTTCTTCTCCTTGTCTTTCTTTCCTGTACCAGTTTCACCACTTTCTGCAAGGGAATGTTAATGTTTTATTTCTATGAACTACAGGAAAGCTGAAGCCCCTGCACTACTGCACCTCTGCCAAATCCCCAAGTGGGTTCACATGCTTTTATTAGAAGTTATGTGTCGTACCTATCCCCACATACATTCAGGGCAGATGCACATCTGCTAGGGAAACCCCTGGTTCCAGTGAAAGTCTTGCTTCTCATCAAGACCTGAAGTTGTCCAAGTCTATATAACAGGTGACCTCACAAAGCAGAGACCCCTGGAATAGGTTAGACTTTTCTATTCTAGCAAGCTTAAATTGCAGCAGGCAACTAGATGCTTACTACAGAGTGTTGCTTGCATAGAACAAGTACATTACAGTTAGCATTTACTACAGTGCTTTTACTTCACTCTGACTTAAACACGTAACTGCCATGAGCTCCTGCAAACTACTCCTCCTAAGTTGTATCCTGTATAAGCAAATCCAACTCTTCACAAATACTTCTATTCTGGAATGATATGGGATCACAAGGGAAGAGACTGCTCATATTAAAAGTATGAGCACAGCTACTTCATCCTGACCCACAAACATACTCTGTGAGTACACTGGAGCCTTTTTACACTTCAATCAGATGACAGCTACTTGTTTTCCTACTTCATTAACAGCACTCACACTGGAAAAGTTCCCTCTACGCCCACCAAATAAGGAAACACACTTACCAGGTGGGTTTTTGAGAATGAACGTGCAGAGTTTATGGTTTGTGTCAAGCATGCCTCGATAGCCACAGGCTTTGCAAGAATTACCTATAGTTTGTTTCTTAGGATTGACATGCTGTAAAAAAGAACAGCCTTTGGTTAACGTAACACTTACAGAACAATTATGCATTAAAGCCTAACCCTGATTTTCACATTATCATCCTTCACAGAATTAAGACAAATTTAAATACTCTACAGCAACAACAACACAAGAAGTTTAGAAGTAGCAATTTAGCTCAGAAGTTTTATACTTTTATAAATGTAGAACTTCCCAAAGGGTCCATGTTTGTTCATGTGTGCACACTAGATTTTATCTTCTGGATATTAAAGTCAGCTATTAACTTTGCACCACTTCCACGTACATCTAATAAAGGGTTTCCATAACGCTACCATTAGTACTGACAGAGAGCACTCACCAGATCAGTTTCAGGATTCTCACACTCAGGACAGAGAACAAATTTTTTAATGAATCCATCCAACATGTCTTGCAGCTTATTCGCCTCATGAGATCCATTGACAATGTAACGGTCATTCTTAACATCAAACTGGGTCTGTGCTCCCAGCTCACAACCAAAAAATTTGGTAGGATCTGTTAAGAAAGTATAATAACCACAACAGCTCTCATATCTTCACTGTGATTTTTTAACAGCAAGTAAATACACCATTGCTTCTTTAACTACTTTATCCTGAAATAATCACACTTCTTTCTTACGAATTTTGAAAGAATTAATGCTTTATTAGCCAGTTAACACTACCACTTCAAACACAAAGTATTTAAAAAACTGCTGCGTCACTCCAGACTACTTACACGTTGGAGGCCGATTAAGCGCCTTTGCAACGTCAACCATGTTGACTATAACTGTCTTTATTCCATTTCCTTTGCCCTCCACCTAAAGAAAAAAAGTGTTTTAAGATTAATGACTTCAAAAGCCAAACCCAGTGTGTATTCCCCATTTCACTACATCAGTTTTGCTTTAAAGCATCTTTTTAGCTGACGTACACTTAGCATACTTCCTCCTTGTCCTCTGACTTGCTAATTACCTCACACCTCGCTTCCTCCTCTCTGAGGAGAGCAAGTTTTGTTTGAAACACTACCTACTTACCACGAACGGTTAGCTAGTTACCTTGGCAATCAGACGGGGCATTTTGTAGCGATAGAACTGATCTGAAACACTGCGGTTGACGTTGACAGACATTTTGCCTTATTAGTAGCTTTATCAATAAGATGAAGAGATCTTTGATTGCAGTTTTTTGGTATCTTCTGTCTGGAGAAGACGGGATGACATAAACGACTGCAAGAGTTCTCGGTCTCTGACATGAAAAAATTTTCGCCACTGAGGCTGTAAGGTTCTTGCTTGTACGCTATGTTTCCCCAATACAGGTACCAGTGGCTGCGCAACAGCTCTGCAAGTGTTAATAAACAGAGATGAAGGTGATCTTCATGTGCACCAATCAACTTTTGCTACAGAAAGGGACTATATTTAGGGTAAAAAGAAGAAAAAAATATTTACATTCTTTATGCTATGGTATTCTTCAACTTGTGGAATAAAAGCAACACCTTTGAATTGTACTGCTAAGTAACTTTTCCTCAACTACACCATAGAGCTTTCCACCCTCTTCGTTGTTACTACCCAAAAAGCATTCAACAGCTTAAGAGTATTTTCTGTACAATTAACTCCTGAAAGAGTGCTGTGATCAATAAGGAAGGGAAAGGAACACTGCTTGATTTATTATGGAGACCAATGGCTCTTGCACCAAGAGGGTCATGTGATAATGTTTCATACTGCAGCAAGCAGGGGAAAGATCTGGAAAACAGTTTCAAATTCCACATCCTATCAAACAAACCAAAGACCGTAAGAATGCTGAGAAATATCAGTAAGATGAAGCACCAGCAATCTGTAGCCCAACGAAATTTTTTACGTGGCTTACCAGTTTTTCGTATTGGAGTGGAAAAGAGTTGAAAATTAGGTTATTCTCCCTCTCACTTATGGATTCTCATAGCAGCTTCTGTTGAGCTTTGCCTTAACAATAAGCCTGATAAAGTCTGACATAGGTTGCTTCACTGTAGAAAGCCTAGCAATGCAGAGGTACAGAGCAGTGCAGCAGCTTTTCCAGTTGATTTTTTTCTTAGGGGAAGGGGAGGAGGGGAAGGAAGGGGAAGGAGGATGAATCCTATTATTCAAGTTGCCTTAAGCAGTATTTACATATTTAAATTAACATGTGTCTTTATAATCAGATCTAAGAGTACTTAAGCCATAACTGGATGACTACACAGCCAACTCTGACGACAGTACGGCTATTCTGACACGTCATCATGTTGTTATCGTTAATGACAGAAGCCTTGACACATTAAAATAGCCTTCTTAGTATTTACGCATAAGAGCATGGCTATTGGTTCCACACGGTTCCAGTCCCTCTGGTCAGGTATACAAATTCTTTACACAAGTAAACAGATTCATATGTGCACTGTGTTCCATTTTATCCCAGTTGCAGTTCTGCCCTTCCAAAAAGTGCACCGTGGACTTTGTCCCCAAGCACGAGGCTTCCCTCCCCAAGATGTCTAAAAAGAGCCACAACTCAACCTGACCACGTGCTTGCAGAAGCACTGAGGAAGCAGGTATCTTGGTGACCGAGAATGAGCTCTCAAGTAGACTGTGCAGTTTCCCCTCCTTCCAGATTACAGCTTTTGTCTGCTGTAGATTAAAGCTCCCTCTCCTGGTCCCTAGACACCTCATCCCAAGCACCACCCCCCCCCCCCAAATGCTATACACAGAGGAAAAAAACGGGAAGGCAACTAGACTTCCCTTGCTTCAAAGCACTGTTTCCCCACCCCGCTCAGGCCCGTGATGAGTCATAAATGCACCAATTAAGCACTGAGTCAGCCCTGGCAGAGATGGGAGAGAAATCACCTCCAGCCACGCATGCGCTCTCCAGCCACGAGGGGGGGGACACGCTCCGCAGCTGCCCCCCCGCCCCCTCCGGACTCACCCTTGAAGGGCAGACGCCCACCCCCCGCCCCGCGGGTTCGTAACTGCGCCACAGCTCCCCGCGCCGCGCGCCCCCTCCCCGCCCACCACAGCACGGGGAGGCGCGGCCCCACCGCCGCCATCTTGTCTCGTCGCATGGCGGTGGTGGGGGATCGAAAAGGAAAAAAAATATTCCGAATTAAAAAAAAGACGAAACCCAAACCAACCAACCAACTAAATTAGCAAACGGGTCCAACTGAAGCACTGACGCTTTTCAAGGTTTTGTTTGTTTGTTTCTTGCTCGTTTATGTTCCCTCTCCTATCAAGATACCGGACACCTCGTTACACAAAACCTCTCCCACTATCCACCGTTCGCCAACAACCCGACGCCCCAGCCCAGCCTAAGGCGCCCGCCCGCTCCCCCCACCTTCTCGGGACCCAAGACCTTAACTCAATCTCGACTGCCCTCATCTGCCCTAGCCTCATGCTAATACTCACCGTTTTCGTCCAATAAAGACATAAACCCAACGCTGCTCGCCCCGGGCTGCGACGAAGCCGAGTATGCGAGGAGAAAAGGGCCGTGGGGGCGCTTATATCCAGACGAGGAGGGAGGCGGAGGCGGACGCCGCAGCCTCCGGGTCCCGGCGTCCTGGGGCGGGCGGTATCAGCAGGGACAGCAGTGCCGGGCAATCTGCGGGCAAGACACAATCAGGGGCATCGTCAGTGGTGACACCTGTGAGGAAAGGGAGGAGGAGGAGGGGGGAGAAAAGGGAAGGGGGGAGGGAGAAGCGGCGGCCGGCGTGCAGCTCAGGCAGAAGGGGGCGGCTGACGGGACCCCGGCAATGGCTGCCCGGTACTCACCTCTAGAATGTTCTCGCTCTAACTGAACAACGCCAAAGCTGGGATCAATCAGCCAGAGGCGTGCCCCGCCCTCCAGTCCCTCCATTGGCTAGCTGCTCGCCTTGGGGCATAGCTATTGGCTGAGGGCCCGCGGTCTCCCTCACCCACTGGCGGCGACCACTATCAATCAAGATAGTCCTGGCTTCGCCTCCCTCCCCTCTCTGCCCTTCCCCCGCCAGTGCCCCAAAGGACATCGCGTCTAACTCAACCGAGTCTCGCGAGAGAGCGCGGGACGCGATGGGGGGAGGGCGGGGGGGCTGGCGAAGGCTGAGTCAGTGCGGCAGGGGCCGGGGTCGGGGGAGTTGGGGTTCTGCCAGGTTGCCCTTCCTGTCCTCGGGGTGTGCCGAGACCTCCTGCCCTCTCACGCTGCGCTCGGCTTCCCCTCAGGGCTGCCATCCCTCCCGCTCGAGCCCCCGCGGCCTAGAAGGGCCCCTCGCGTTTGGGCCGGTGGCGCTGGGCGCTCCTCGCCCTCGCTTTCCGCAGGCAGGCGGCGTGGAGGAGGCGGCGCGGCCTGGGGGAGGCCGGCGGTGTCACCCGCCCCGCCGCGCTCCCGCTGTCCGTGCCAGGCAGCGCCCGGCCAGCCCGGGGCTGGCGAAAGGCGTGCGGGGCCGCGCTTGTGGTGGAGGCGAAGCCTGCAATGCTGTAGGAATGAAGGTTTGGGTGGGTTGGGACTCGTAATAAACCAGCGATGACCAAATGCTTGGCATCACGGCAACTGTATTACAAATAATTGAAAGCAATTAAGTTGCTGAATAAGTTGTGTTTTTCCTGTACAGCCTGCTTTCAGGGTGCAGGAAAGAGCGTGTTATTTAATTTCAGTGTCATGAAGACCCAGCTTTGGGTAGCTCTGAGTGCTTGGGCTGCCTTGCAAAGGGTGACACAGCCTCCTTGGGCATGTACTCTGTTCTTAATGTAAAATGATGTCAGCCCTCCATAGCTGAATGGGGACCCTGGGTGAAATAAATACAGATTTGGGTTTACATGCACTTCAAAAGCAGAAAACTTTGGTCCTTTCTTCCCTGTGCGCTATTCTTTTCCCATCTTCACTTTTCCAGTATCACAAGAATTCATATTCTGGATATTTTAGAATGCAAATAATACTCAAGTGGCAAAGAACTTTCTTTTGACTTTATCAATTGAATGATGAGCCAACTCTTACCCCTAATAAATACTCCTCAGCAGAACAATACTTGCTCAGTTTCTGTCACAGTGTCCTACTGAATAATGTTGGAAAGCTTAAAGGCTATGTGGGTGTATATGGGAAAAGAGAGGGAACGAAGGTAAAACTAGTAGTGACATTAAATGGTGTCATATACTCTCAATCCGTTCCTGCCTGAAGTTTTGAAATGTAGGTTTCTTGGCTGTCTTTGATAGTGTTACTGTGGTCATTGAATCACTTATGATGGAAAGGACCTTTAAGATCATTGAGTCATAGAATTGTGAAGGTTGGAAAAGCCCTCAAGGATCATCAAGTCCAACTGTCAACCCACACCACCTAACTCACTAAACCATGTCCCAAAGCACCGCATTGACACCAACCAACCATTAAAGGAAACACCCCTCCTGTTGAACCTTCAAGTGCATCTTGAACATTTTTGGTGTGATATGCGAAAGAACTGCATTAAAATATGAGGATGACTGATAAATGAGGTTTTCTTAGAAATCATAAAAAATGGGCTATTTTTATGAACACTTCCACTGGCACAATAATGTTCCCATAGCTGGAGCTAGCAGAGATAAATGTGCACATCTCAGTCCTTTCTAACAAGAGCCTCCTACGCGATGGTTGTTGCCCTAGTTATACATCTCTTTTCAGCCTATGGAATTGCAAGTCTTTGTACCCAGGACACCATCCGCTAAAACATTATGTCAGCTGCATTTGAAAAAGTTAAAAGTTCTTCAGGATATGTTGAATGCCTCCTTGATAAATACACAGCAACACTTTTTAAAACATGAGAAAGGGTTAGGGCAAAATAATGAAGCATCTCCAAAAAATGCGAGGCTTGTCAGTTGCCATGAGGGAAAAAAAAAATTGCAAAAATATGGGAGGCAAGAAAAGCACAGCAGGAACTCCTTTGCTGTGAAAATATGCAGCATGTATAACTTGTTAAATACCTCCTGTCTGTGGCTTTAGTTCCATGCTGCAATACCTGTGAGGTTAATAAATTACGAGTGTTAAAGCATACTGCTGCCAACAGCACTTTATTGAGCAGCAAAAGGGAAATGAGACCCTGGATTTGGTGCTATTTGACATCATAAATAGGTCTGAACAGTTATGATTAGTACCATAAAGAAGAAGGTATTTTTTTTCTTTTATAGTATATAAATTGACATTGTTAAGTTAAAGAGTTACCTTTTAAGATAGCATCCCTTCTGCAAAAAGCAGGCCCCATACAGATGGAATTGTATTTTATTCTCCTAGATTATACAAAAGAGGCTAAAATTGTGGATTATTGTCTTCTTGGTGCCTGGTTGTTGATTTTTTTTTCTCAACAGAACAACTGATTAATATTAAATGTTGGATCCCAAATATTTTTACTGAATCTTAATATTTATAGTTTGTTTATTTTAGTATTTCGTGGCTTGGACAAGACAGAAAAATATTTGATTTCCTTCCACTTTGAAATGTCATGGTTTCATGAAGCCTGAAGTTCATAGTTCACATGTCTTGTGTGACCTTCAAAATACAGGCCACTTGTGTGCTTTATATTTCACTGGTGGAAACTAAGCGGGTTTTATATATACTTTTGTAGTTAAGACATTTTAAATGGCATTAGTAAGTCGGGTTTTGAAGTGGTTTCATGTCTGAGAATAGGAAGTTTTCCTTGTCACAGGAATGCTGTATTATCATTCAGTTCAGCCTTGAACAATTCAAGTTTGTTCTGTGTTGCCTCAGTCAGTTTTTATTAAAAATAACAGAGAGTCAATGTCTGTGATAATGTGACAAAATCAAAATTCTATTGAAAATCTTAATGTAGGTCTATATTTGAAAAGCAAAAATGGGGATAGTAATCATGTGTGTTTATATTTTCTGATAGACAACCTTGTGTTCTGTCTGCGGCTTATTCTTCAGCTAGTTTGTTGTCTAACAGTGATATGGTTGGCTATAAACACAATCCTGTTTCAATACCCATTTGGTAACCTTGGCCTTGACAAATGTTTTTTCTCTGCTGTAAACTGTAGACGTTATCTCCCCCAGGCTGGTTCAGAGCTGTTATTTTGTCCAGTGCAGTCAGGAACCCTTAGCAGCTGAGTCAGTGATTCCTCATCGTGCCATCTTCGTGGCTTTGGCTGTAATTTCAGTAATTTCAGAAGGCTGAAAGAGGGCCAAGATTATGTATAGTTACACTGAACCCTGAATAGCAATAGCCTTTCTTCTTCCTATCTTGGAAATGTGTAGAGAA
Organism: Syrrhaptes paradoxus; assembly: GCA_013400615.1. Taxonomy (NCBI): domain Eukaryota; kingdom Metazoa; phylum Chordata; class Aves; order Pterocliformes; family Pteroclidae; genus Syrrhaptes; species Syrrhaptes paradoxus. The sequence continues at coordinate 265,486 of VZTO01010482.1, read as the reverse complement.
AGTTTAATTATTTACATGCCAGGTTTGAATATGCAACCTTTAGGGAAGCGTAAGTCCAAAATCCGTCAGAATTGACACTAGACACTGATCAATAGCAAGGACAGAGGTTCATTCTGGTTTTACTGTTCAGGAGCTCCGCAGTCATTGCTGTCTGGCAGCTCACTGTTGGTCCTGGGGAGACTCACTTTGTGAAATGCCTTCCTGTCCCTGCTCTATAACATTATAATTCTTGTTAGCTGTTATCAATAGTTCAGGAATTAGTAAACAGGAAAAAAAAGAGAGCAAGTGTTTGCTGTTAGATACATATATAGCCATTATTTATGGTAGTAATTTTTGCTGCTTCTGTTACTATGCAGAAATGCTAAAATATCCCAGTTAGTGTATGAGTCCAAGTGCACTGGAAAGGCACGGGCAGGCTCTGCCCCAAACCTGTTGTTATCATCTGAATAGACCCTGTGAGGCTCCCCCGCCCTCCCTCTTCCAGAGTGCGTCTGTCAATATAAGGGAGGTGTCTCAGCGAGGAGCAGCAACCAGCTTGCTCTGCAGAATATAAACTAGTGTTTGATCACTGCAAATGTTAAGGGAGAAGGATGATTTTTCTGTATCCCAGGGTTTCCTATCAGGATGCAATGTGAGGGAATGAATACAGTCTGGCTGGGTAGGGAAGCAGGACTAAAGGGATGCTGGGCCTGACTCTCAAGTTAGTGCTGCTCAGTATGAGACCCACACACTGAGATGAGTCACTGCCCGCCTGTCCCAACACTATATCCAACACCAAGTATGTTCACCATGTTGCATTAAACAGAGGAGATGGTGGATTC